>VZRN01002123.1:195139-221822 GCA_013397935.1 Dasyornis broadbenti | reverse complement strand
CTGGGTGGCCCTGGGTGTCCCTGGGTGTCCCTGGGTGTCTCTGGGTGTCTCTGGGTGTCCCTGGGTGTCCCTGGGTGTCCCTGGGTGTCTCTGGGTGTCCCTGGGTGTCCCTGGGTGTCTCTGGGTGTCCCTGGGTGTCCCTGGGTGGCCCTGGGTGGCCCTGGGTGTCCCTGTGGGCAGGGAGGGGTCAGGGATGGACCAGGCCCTGCTCCGGGGGCCCAGCAATGGCAGCAGAGGGACGGGCAGGGACTGAGCCTGGGGAGTTCCACCTGCACAGGAGGCGGAACTTCTTCCCTGGGCAGGGACTGAGCTGGAACAGAGACCGGAGAGGGGCCGGAGTCTCCTCCCTGGGGATATTCCAGAGCCCTCCTGTGCCCAGAGCCCTGGGATGGCCCTGCCTGAGGGGGGAGGTGGCACCGGTGACCTCTGTGGGGCCCTCCAACCCAAACCAGGAGCACCCATCACCTGGCTGAGACCCGCTCCTGGCCCTCAGAAAGGGCCTTGGCCCTGCTGAAAGGCAGGTCCTGGATGTTTGGGTAGGGTGTGTCCTCCGAAAGAGGAGCCTGGCCTGGGCAGAAGCTCTCAGGAGATGGAGGACACTCACTTCCCTCAGGACTTTGTGCCAGGGTTTAATCACCTCCATTGTTAAAATCTTGGGGGTTGTCGAGTCTGAATTTCTCCAGGGTGAGCTCCCAGCCATTAGTTCCTATTATATCATTACTGTGTCTTTCTCCATGACATCAGAGAGCCCTTCAGTCCCTGGTAGTTTCTCCCTGTGCAGGTACTCAAGCCACCTCTCACTCTTCCCTTCCACAGTCTAAACAGATTGTGCTTTTCAGAATCACTCACTTTAGGGCAATTTCTCCTGACCTCCCATTATTTTTGTGGCTCTTTTCTGAACCTTCTCCTCTTCCTGTTCCCTTTTACAAGCACGAACCTCGGGCTGGCATCTCCTCACCCAGGCTTGACGTGAGCATTTCCATGTGGAGAGAAGAAATCTTCCCCTGCCCATCCCTGAGTTAACAGAGCATTAACTCTTGGTGCGCTGGCAGCCCCCATTTGTTCACTTGTCCTCAGTGGTCTTTAATCCATTTTAGGAGTTTTCAGATTTCCAGGAAGCCATTTTTCGGATGGGTAAGTTTCGCTTGGCCTCCCACCCGTACCTGTGATCCCAGTCCCTCAATCTGCTGCCTGGGCAGGGGCACTGCGAGCATCTGCTGCTTCCCAAACCCACGGCCAGATCCAGCACAAAGGGAAATCACGATTGTTTGACAGCATCTGATTGCTCTGAAACCACACGGACCAACACTGGTTGATTCTCTAAGTGTTGAGTGTGTGGTGGAACCGTTGTTTTGCACAGGTCTGTGCCCGGCTCACTCACAAATAACTCATGTACCCCAATAAGGATTAAAAGTTCACATCAGAGGACAAGAAATCTCCTCAGACCTTATTTTAGGATGCTGAAATTTGATGTTAAAATATTTGGATCAAATACATGTTGCTTAATATTACCCTGCTGTACAAAGGGCCAGGGAAAAATCCATCTGCATGCCTTCACTGAGGGACTCAGTGCCCACTCGTGCTCTCCAAGCGCCGTTTTGCCATTCAAATGCACATTTGAAGGCATTGCCTGCAAAGGAGAGCAGTCAGCTGGAGACTTGCCGTGTGTATTTCATGAATTCTTTCTTTATGAACCACGGCTCACACAGCTGAGTGTGTGACGTGAGGGTCATGGGCAGGTGGTGGGGCTGAAACCATGAAATGTTTTGCTGGTTTTATTCAATCTTATAGCAAATAGACCAGGCTGGACGGGGTTTGGAGCACCCTGGGCTGGTGGAGGGAACCTGCACTGGACGAGCTTTCAGGTCCCTTCCCACCCAAACCAGTCTGGGATTCCTGATTCCCAGCCCCTGGAGCGGAAGGTTTTCATGCAGTGCTGCCAACTCAGAGTCTCTTCAGGCTTCTCTCCCTCTCTCTCTCTTAAAAACCAGAAGTGTCGGTATGAAAAGCATTTGTAATTATCATAGAGTGCAGAGCATTAGCACAGCTACAGCTACAGTTGTGTCACTTTGTAGTGCTAATGGGGCATTGTTGGGCTCGTGTTTCCCTGCAGTGACAGCGCCAAGGAGCTCTCAGACCCGGCAGCCCCGATGCCAAGATCCAGAATTGTTTTACTACGGTTACGGGGTAAATGTAACGGATTTGTGGTGTGTAAAGGTGCACCGGTGGATTGGAGTCCTTCCTCCTCGTGCCAGGAGCTGGGCTGTGGAGGGAAATGGTGATTGCACCCAGGATAAATCCAAATTACTGCAGAGGAACAGCAGAGGGAGGGGTGTAGTGGCCATGCACTCAGATTACAAAATAAATGTGAGTTATGCAGCAACACTGACGTGAAACACCCGTGGAAGCGGCTGAAGGGAAAGATTGTCAGGAGGACAGTTGGACTGGAGGAGGAAAAGAAACCCAGACGGACAAAATCTCAGCCGCAGGTGCCAAGCAATCCCAGCAGCTCTGCACTCCTCCAGCTCAGGAGGGTGCGGGGACACTCCAGCTCCTCCTTTCCTTTGGCTCTGCCCTCCCTCCTCTTCTCTCTCTCTGTCCTCCCACAGGAGCTGTGTTGGGTCATCAGTCATGGACAGGACCCCAGTGCTCCCCTGGGCACTTCCCAAGCCTGACTCTGGAAGGTTCCTCAGGGATCTTCCATGGCCAGACCCCGGGCTCCAGCTGAGAGCTCCAAGGAGCTGTTTCTACAAATCCCAGAATCCCAGAGTGGTGTGGGTTGGCAGGCACCTCACAGCCCATCTCATTCCATCCCCTGCCGTGGGCAGGGACACCTTCCGCTACCCCAGGTTGCTCCAAGCCCCATCCAACCTGGCCTTGGGCACTTCCATGGGAATTCCAAGGTTCCAGAGCAAAGGAAAATCGGGGAAGGGACACCTCAGTGACCTTGAGGCAGCTGAGTGCCCTGTGAGCGCTCTGCAATCGAAGACACTTCACACGGAGCCACGGAATGATGCTGTCACATGTTGTGCTCTGTAATTACAGTGTTTCCATTGCAGGCTCCGTTTTTCGGGGTTTATAACTTTCCTGACGAGAGCGAGCAGCAGTGACCTGTTTCTGCATGCGGAGCAGGTTTTGAGCCATTACGTGAGCGTTAACTTTCTGCCACAGTGTATTGGAAGGGAATGAGTCTTTCAGAGGAAAAGCATTTCACTGGATTGGCAAAAATGAGCATATTCGTCTTAATTTTTGCATCTGCTTAATTTCAGAAGCTTTTATAATTAAATGTTTGGTTGCACTGGCAAACAGAAGAAGCAGATCCTTGCCATCATGAAAACAATCCTATTCCATCTGCGTGCTGTGCTGTGGAGGAGTGAAGAGAGCTTTGCATGGAGCTTCTCCCGAAAAAGCCAAAGGATGATTTTTCCGTGCTGGAGGAGCAGATGGGTGTTATTTTCTCCATGCTCTTTCTCCCAGGCACTGGCTCCTGCTCTCCAGCCGTGCCCAGGGCTCACCTGCTGGGGCTCAACTGCTCAGTGTGTCCTGCCTGGGTGCAGACAGGGAGCGGGGCAGAGCTCAGCCTCTCTCCAGACCTTCATCAGAGTTCACAGAGTTAACTGGAATATTCCTGCTCCTGCGGCTTTAATTCATTCAGAGTCGTTCAGAAGCTTCTGATAATAATACCTAATTTATAATTAGGCTTTATCAGTAATCAGTTAATTTATAGAACCCTAATTCTCACGAAGGTATTTCAGAGGCTTTGCTTATTACATTGTGGAGTTAATGCCCACAGACAACCAAATCACAGTGATAGGATGGAAACAAATTTCGGGGTAATCCTGCTCCGTGAGTGCTTGGGTTGTTTACTTGGGATTTCGTGCAGTGGGTGGAACCAGGGGTAGCATTTCAGCCAGGGACGAGGGGCCTTCCTTCCCTCAGCCATTCAGGAGTGCTGGATCCATTACCAGAACCTTCCCTGAGGCAGCTGTAATCTGCCAGGGATTCCCAGGGCTCTGACAGGAGTCCCCCAGCAGGGAAGGGGAGGTGCTGGTAGGGAGGGAGGCAGCCGGGGCTGGATGGTGGCACAACACCTCCAGGGCTGGATGGTGGCACAGCATTCCAGGGCAGGATGGTGGCACAGCATTCCAGGGCTGGATGGTGGCACAGCACCTCCGGGGCAGGATGGTGGCACAGCACCTCCAGGACTGCATCCACAGCCCATGGAGAACCACAGAGCGCTCCTCATCAGCCTCAGGCCTGATGGCTCCAACACTGCCAGTCTGGACCAGTAAGACCTCCAAAAAATTCCCAAAAATCCCCAGGTAGTGGGATATTTCTGGTGGAACTGAGTCCCGACATGGATGGTCACTTGTGTCCCTTTGGGATTCAATCCCAAGCTGTTCCCACCTTTCCTGTAACCACATCTCCCTGCAAACCCACCTCCCCCTTTCCACCCTGTCTCCCTCCTTTCCGACCACTCCACAGCTCTGACTCTGCTTTCTCACCCAGGCTGCTCTCTGCTCTCCCATCGCTCCCTCCAAAGCACAGGGGGAAAATCCACACAACTCCTCTCTCTCTCCTCTTCAAATCCCGTTGCTGTCCATTGCTTGTTTCTCTTCCAAATGAAGCACAACCCACAAACATCCTCGCCGTGCCTGCTTTCAGAGAACTGGTGACTCCTTTCAGCCCCAGGCCAGCCCCGATTGCTGCCTTGCAGTGCAGAGCTCTCCTCGTGGACTGTCATTCCTCCAGCCCTTAAGCCCTCTGAGAGCTCCCAGCCAACCAGTTTCAATTAAATTTCAATTAACAGATCTGAGCAAAGTGCTCTCTGCTCCGACATCACCAGCAGGGTTGGATTAAAGCACAAAGACGAGCAGCTCACCCCGAGGCCCTTCCCTTCTGGGGCTGCATGGCCACGGGCAAACCTCCCCAAAATGGGTTTGTCCCTGCCGGTGGCTGGGGCCGTGTCCGGCTCGAGGGCAGGGCTGTGGGAAAGGGAAGGAGCCCCCGCCACAGCAGGGACCCCCAGGCCCGCAGGAGCCCTGGGCCAGCGCTCAGGTGACGCCATCCATAGGGTGCTGCCTCATGGCACAGCCCTGGGGCATGCAGGGCCACATATTCCAATCCTTCCCTTCGGCTCCTGACCTCCCTCTGGAGCTGGACTGGGAGGGCCTCATTCCCCGTTGGTGTTTATTTTACTGAAACTTTGCGAAGGGAGGTTTGTTGAGTCCTTCCAGGCCTCAGCTGCAGCAGCTGGGAGTCACCAGCCATTCCATCTCCCTTCCTCAGGCACCACTTTCCCCAAAGTTCTCCCACTCCATCATCCCAGGGGATTTTCTATTTTCTACACGTGCGGCAGCAGCTCCACTCCTGCTGTTCTCCAGCCCCTGCCTTTCCCTTGGAATTCCGCCATTCCTCACTCAGATCCCTCCCACTCCCCAGTCCTCTCCTCGGACAGGTTTTCTTTGACCCCCAAATCTCTGAGCTGCCTTCTCCCACCACCACAGCAGCCAATTCTCCTTCCCTGTGGTTGCAGAGGAGCTGCAGCCTGTTGTGCTTTAATTAAAGTGTATTAGCAGTGGCACGTTATTGATTTACTGTACATTTGCATTGGCTGAGTGCTTCATGCTCTTATCTGATGGGCAGAGCATTGATACAGCACAGGAGCCTCCCTGGATGAAGCTCGGGCAGGAGAAGGAGCAGGCCCACCTGGGTGGATCTGCAGAGCTCTGGCTCCTGCTGTTGCCAGATGGAAATCCAGATGATAAGGCGTGAAACACGAAAATCAATTTTATTCAGACTGGCAGAACTTCCCAATCCAAAACTTTCCCATTTCGTGTTTCTGTCTGTATCTCCCAGCTCGCAGCACGGGAAGTGCTGTGGCTTCTGCCCCTTCATGCAGGGTGGGAGCCACCTAGATCAGTAAAACACACACAAAAGGGCAAGCTCCTGCCACCAGAGCAGGCTCTGTGCCCAGGAGAACACCCTCGAGGTGTGCGGGGGAACCTGGCCTTGGCCCCACCACGACAAGAAGGCAGCTCCTGTCCCCAGTGGGTCCCTCCAGCAGAGCCAGTCTTGGTACCACGCCATGGGACAGAGCTCTCCACTCCCTCCTCCCACCCCGGAGCCTTCGCAGAGCTGGGGAATTCTCAGGCAACGTCTCTGCTTGCCTGGTGAAGGATCCTTCCTGCCCATCGTGTGCTGGGCTCAGCAGCCGGGTTATGGGCAAGGGGAGCGAGGCACAGGGCACAGGAGCACAGCCAGCACTGATGGGAGGGGTTTGGTGAGAGAAAGCGGGGAAACGGCTCATTCTGCTGCACCTTCGGGTCACAGACGGGCAAGGGTGTAGAATCACAGGATCAGAATCATGGAATCATGGAATCATGGAATCATGGAATCATGGAATCATGGAATCACAGAGCCCAGTCCAGCCCCGTGCCAAGGATGATCTCCTGGGGAAGGACCAGACCTGTGGGCTGCAGTTTTAACATCTCTCCTGGAAGAGGAGCCAAACTCAGCCCATGCGTGCAGGACCCCCCAGGCCAGGAGCGGGGCTAAACCCCTGTCAGCTGAATGCTGTCCCGTGCTCTGGTCCCAGCTGACCCCGAAAGTGAGGACAGCGACCCTCCTGACCCATGGCCACGATCCACGTGTGCCTCAGCCCAGGGAAATGGAGCTCAGACCCCCAAACCAGCCTGGGAACAGCCTCAGCTTGTCCAGACCCAAGGCTTGGAGGGTCTGTGGCTCTGCAGCCAGACCCCAGGTGGAGCCCGGGATTTGGCCCAGCTTGGGCTGAGCACATCATCCCCCACAGGAGAACTGGAACGTCTGACAGCCTTGAATCCCCGGGGCTTCACACACACCCTCTGCCTTGGGGGAACAATTCAGCAGCAGAAGTGAACCCCACCCTGCTGGAAAACCCCAACACAACTCGGGAAGTCCCATCAACCCAGTTCCTGCAACAAAGCTGCTGGATTTGCCCATGCCATGGCACCGTGGAGAGGCTCCTCTGCTCCTCAGCCCGCGGCTCTGCCCACACACAGCCAGGGGCATGCAGGAGAGGGGCCTGGAGCAGCACCCTGAGCTGCTGGGCTGCGGTCCTGGCCAGCTCTGAGCTCCCAGCACCAAGGAGACGGGAGGTGGTGTCCAGCCAACACCGCTCCCCAGGGTGCCCAGAGCAGCTGTGGCTGCCCCTGCATCCCTGGCAGTGCCCAAGGCCAGGCTGGACAGGGCTTGGAGCAGCCTGGGACAGTGGGAGGTGTCCCTGCCATGGCAGGGGTGGAAAAAAGGGAGATTTAAGGTCGCTTTAAAGTCCCTTCCAGCCCAAACTGCAGCCTCTCCTGCCACACACGCTTGGGGCCTCAATAAGCAGCAATCAGGCACCTTCCTGCCTGCCCGAAGATGCTCTGCTGCCCTTGGGCAGACCTCTGGGAACTGGGACATCTCCTGCTTGCCCAGCCAGGGCTCCCTCACAGCCTGGCCATCCCATCCCCGTGGCCCCCTCTCAGTTCTCTCAGTTTTTGGTCTCTCGATCCACTGCCAGTGTCCAGCCCCATGGAGTTTGCAGACATCGAGTGACTGCATTCAAATACTCAGGCAGCTGTAAATAAACAGATCTCCAGGGTAATTCAAAAGAAAACTGAAATGAGACAGGGTTGGCCTACATTAATCTCAACCAGTTCTCTGCAAAAACAAATGCAAAGAGCACATTTCCATAAGGGGCAGTTCCATCAGCTGACAAAGCTGAGCTCAGTAACTCACTCTGTTCCTCTCTATGCATGTGGCAGCTTTTTCAAACATTTGGGAGTTCAGAGGAGCCTGCTCCTGCACCTTTGTTTAAATTGATTTGCAATGGTTCTTTATTGACCTCGCTGCAGAAAGCGCTAAGAAAATAAAAATGTCAGGCCCTCACTGGAAGATGTGGAACAACATCAGCCAAGTCGTGAGCATCACCCAGCCCAGCCCCTGGAGCAAACCTGGGTCTGCTTCTGCCCCGAGTTATCGCTTCTGCCCCGAGTTATCGCTTCTGCCCCGAGTTATCACTTCTGCCCCGAGTTATCACTTCTGCCCCGAGTTATCACTTCTGCCCCGAGTTATCGCTTCTGCCCCGAGTTATCGCTTCTGCCCTGAGTTATCGCTTCTGCCGTGTTCGTTGTGGTGGGTGTGGAGCCGCCACTCCCACACTGGGGTCCAGACTGCACCTTGGGCTTGCAGAGGACACAAACCCAGGAGAAACACCCAGCTTGGAGCTCTGCTGGGATTCTGGCTCTTCCCCTTCAGCCCACACTCATCTCCGTCACTGTGCTGCGAGATCCGCACCCTGTGCTGCGTTATCCAGAGCTGCCGTGCCCATGGATGCCCTGCCTCGGCTGCCATCCTCCTCCCTCTGGGATTCCCTCCAGAGGTATTCCCCAGCCCAGCTTTAAACCTGCCTTTGTGGCCATGTGCCACAAATGTTCCAGCTAAAGTAACTATTTCAGCCTCCACAAGAACACTCTGTCTTCACAAACTTGTGCCTTTTCCCAAAATTCTCCTCTTGGAATGAATCTGCTTTATGGAAAGTTGGAGGGAAATCAACCTGGCCACATTTGCATTAGAAGAGAAGAGGAAAATCATGGTATTTTCCTACCTCGGAAAAGCCCCCAAACGCCCGCATTAGAGGCTCTTTCCGACCTCAGTGACTCTGGTTCTGTGCCTCTGCACCCAAAGCAAAGAGCTCCTCAGTCCTGACCCTCTGCATCCCACCCAGGCCATGCAGAGGAGCAGGGAAGGGGCAGCGATGGAGAGGAGGGAGAGCAAACGCGGCTGACAGAGCTGTTGGCCACCCATGTGATTCACCAGGAGAGGAAAATCAACTGTTGAGAGAAAAACAAATCCTCACAGGCCCAGGTGGAGCAGGGTCCTTGCAGCTCCACATTCCCGCAGTGGTGCCATCGGTTACACGCACACCTATCCCGGAGCTGGCCTCAGGATTTAAAGGATTGGTGGCTCTGCCTGGCTGCGAGTTGAGCGTTCTCCCAGCAAACCAGGTACAAACACAGCAACCCCAAATACGGGAGGGAGGGAGGGATCCAGAGAGGCTCCCAGCGATGTGCTGAGGTGTGTGGAGGTGCAGAGGGATCCAGGGGAGCCCTCAAGGAAACCAAGCTCCAGCTGTGCCCCCCTCATGGGCACCACCAACCTTGGTGTGCCCACGCAGCAGAGCTCATCCCTGAGTCTGTCCCAAACTCTGCCTCAGCTAAAACCAGTTCCTAATTGGCTTAAACCAAAGGAAACTTGGTCTCGTGTTTAATGAAAGGATCCGTTCACAGACTTTCATCGCTCAAAGTGGTTTTGAGCCACGCAATGGTTTCTGTGACTGGGTTTCATCAGCTCAACACAGTTCAAAACCTTTTTGGGTTGGAAAAAAATGGTTCACCAAGTGTGATGCTCCAGCAGGAGTAAACACAGACCTGCCAAATTACTGCAGCTTAACGAGCTCCCTCTCATCAGCTGAGCTGGCCTTGTGTGCTCCCCCTTTGAAGTCAGATGTGCTCATGAAAGCGCCCTAAGAGGCTTTAGGAAGGGATTCCTGTTTGGGCAAAGCTCCACAATGGCTGGTGCTGGCATTGTCAAGAATTGGGTGCTTGCTTTGCTAATATTTTCCTCCTGTCCTTGCCTCCAGTGGAGTCTCTGCTTCATAGCCTGGCTCTAAACAACATCCCCGAGCTTTTATCTGCAGGTGACAAACAGAGGCATACAAACTGGATTGGCAGGAACACAAAGAAAGCTTTCATCTCGTCATTGCACGAGGCACTTACAGGAACTTCTCAAGGAAAAAAGAGATTATGCATCAACATTGTGAGCATAAAGACAATTTAAAAGGGATGTTAAGAAACTTCATGTCAGGAAAATATAGAACATCTGCAAACAGACGAGTACTCAGTAATAAGCTACGTCAATGATCCTGGAGGAAGGAGGCTGTTTTCTTGCAGTGACAAGCCCAGAGAACATCCCAAAGGGGATTTGAACGAGTTAAAAGTGCTCCTTGTGGTCAGAAAACTCGGCCGGCTGCGTGCTGCAGTCGGGGTTGTTGGGCTGGGCTCGTTTCACCTGCTCCAAGCCCTTTGCTCCTGTCTCTGCCACGCGTCACACCTGAGGCAGCTGTGGAGCTCTGTCCCCGGGCTGGGACTGAGCTGTCCTGGCAGAATTCTGGACTTCACATACACACACACACACAGCCCAACACTCAGCTTTGTGGCAGGTTGTGGTATTTTGCCAGCAGATGTGGCAGGACTGGGTGAAAGAAGCAGCAGGGCAGTTGCAGGCTGTCCTGAGGTCCCTTCTGGGTGAGTGACTGTGCAGGAGCACACACAGAGTGATGGTTATTATTATAAAAATCCAGGACAATGGGAATGACTCACGTACTGCAGAACAAGCTGGTTGAGGTGGTTGTGGGTGTACAAATTCCTGGAGAGCTGATGGTACCTCACGTTTATTCCCAGCTGTCAGCAAACACTGCCTGCCCTGGTGCAGCCGCTGCCTTGGAGGTGCCGCGTTCACCCGGGCAGCGCGGAGCTGAATCCTGGCGCCAGCGCAAACACTGCCAGAGCTGCCAGGGCCACAGGGGGCCTGGGTTTCCCTGGCTGCCTTCACCTTCCCAGGGCTCCGTGCTCCTGCCTGTGCCAGCTGGATGCAGCATGGTGCCAGCTGCTGGGGCTGCTGGCTTCCTTCTCCATCTGAGCTTGCTGCCTGCTGCTGCAGCTGGCAAAGAGATGTCTCAGAGGGTCCCTGTGGTCAGGGTGTCACCACCTGGGACTTCCTGACAGGAGCCATCCCCACTGCCCGAGGCATTTTGCCGATACCTTCACTGGGTGAGTCCGAAGAGGCCTCCTTGGGGGCTCAGCCAACTGGCTGCTGCTTTTGCCACAGAACTCGTGATGCACTTGTTCAAACGCCTCCCTGCTCCTGCCCTGTGCCGGGATGCCAGCCTGGATGGGCTGTCCTGACCTTCTCCAGCTGCTCCTTTAGCTCAGGGCAGCACCAGTGTCCTGAGGAATGAGAAGCTGGGCAGGCTGGTGCCTTTGGGGCTGTGCTGTGTGCAGTGTTTTACCTCTCGAGCCCAGTGCCAGCAGGTTGGCACTGCCGCTGCTCCTGTGGTTTCAAGATGGAACCAGGTGAGATTTAGGCCTCAGCACAGTCTGGAGCCTGTCCCACCAAATGTCCACTCCCAAGGGAGGCAGTGAAGTCCATGGAATATCCTGCCCTTAGACAGCCCCGTTGGAAGAGGCAGCCCAGGGCTCAGTCAGGGCTCTGCTGCCCAGAGCTCTGCAGAGCGGGCATCCCAAAATCCCCTCTGGAATGCAGGTGCTGCATTCCAAGCACTGGTCGCTGTCACAAAAGCTCTTGGGCAGTGCCTGCCCTGCTCCTGCAGTGACTCCGAGCCAAGGCCCTGCCACCTCCAGCCCCTTGTGGCTCCCTGCTTGTCCCATCCACCCCGATCCAGAGGGAAATGTGCCAGCTCGCTTTCCCTGCAGGCAATTTGGGAATGATCCCAGTGTCCCTGCATCCAGCAGGGCTGGCTGATGGGCAGGAACAAGGAGCTGGGGAAGTGGCCACATTTTTTGCCTCTTTGGCCATTTGAAAGCGAATTCCCACTGTGCAAGGAGGGCAGGGAGAGCTGCAGGAGCAGCGGGAGGGGAACACAAACCATCTGAGCACAGGCTGCTGCCTGCACCACTTGGCTCAGCAGAGTGCAATATTTCCACTGAAATGATTTAAACTTCAGTGGGCACGAAGGGTGTGACTGATCTGACTCGCAGCAGATGCCTGGTGCTGTTTGAAGCACCTGGATGTTTGGCACGGGCTCCTCCCAGGCACCCCAAGCAGCAGCCGGGCTCCTGTGAGCAGCTGCTTTGGCAGTGCCTGTGCAGGAGCGCGGGCACAGCGTCTGCCACGGGCTGGGAGTCACCTCCCCGGGCTGTCCCCAGGCCCTGCCGCTTCTCCACCTGCCCACCCCTGTTTCTCAAACCCAGCCATTTCCCCCCAGATCTGTGGTTTTCACTCGAGGGACTCCTTCCCATGAGCCCAGGCTGCACAAAACCAATCTGCTCCCGGACCAGGCTGCTTTGTGCCCTCCCAAGGCTCCCCAGGAAGGTGGGAGCTGTCGGTGTGTCCTGCCAGGGGTGGCCTGTGGCACCAGCCCCCTGTGCCCAGCCCGGTGAGATGGGTCTGGGCTGCAGGAGGGAGGGAAAGGGGCTCAGCACACGGGGATGGCAAAGCTGCTCTCCCTCCTGCTGTGGCACGGGTGCTGCTGGCCCGGCCGTGAGCCCTGGCACACAGCAGGGCTCTGCTGGGGGCCTCAGGGCAGGTGGTGGAGGAGCAGGAAGAGGAGGAGCGCAGTGCACAGGATCCTGTGTGTGCTGGGCCTGTGAGCGGCTTCACCGACATCTGCTCACCTGGGGAGCCCCTTCCACACACCCACGGCTGCTGGTGCCCCACCGAGGCAAACGCTGCGTGCACGGGAACCCAGACAGCTGGGAAGCCTTTTGTGGAGCTGCTGGGCACCACATCTGGGCCGCGGGCATCCAGTTTGGAAAAGCCATCTCTGCTTGGAGAAATCCCACCCGAGACAGCCACACACACAGAGGTGCTGAATGTGCCCATCTCCTCCCCTGTGGTAGCCCTTTGGGGCTCCTCCTGTGCAGCCTGAAATGACCCAGGTGAATCACAGAATCACTGAGCTGGGAAGGGACCTTGAAGGTCACAGAATGCAGCTGTCAGCCCAGCCCTGCCGTGGTCACCACGAAGCCCCAGGTGCCACATCCACACCTTTTTTGAACACTTCCAGGGATGGTGACTCCACCACTTCCCTCAGGAGCCTGTTCCAATCAATACCTGACTGCCCATTAGTGAAGAAATTTTCCCTGATTCTCAACCCAAATCTCCCCTGGTGCAACCTCAGCCCATTTCTCCTTGTCCTGTCCCTGTTCCCTGGGAGCAGAGCCCAACTTTCCCTGGCTTTCCTCTCCTGTCAGGAGCTGTGCAGAGCCACAAGGTTCCCCCCGAGCCTCCTTTGCTCCAGCCTGAGCCCCGCCAGCTCCCTCAGCCGCCGCTCCTCATCAGCCTTAAGTACATGGTCCTTCCTGCCATCAACCGCCTTCGCCAAGTTTGGACTGAATTTCTCCTTAATGACTCCAGCTTTGTCATTTCGGGGCTGTTCCGGCAATAAGATATGACAAGGTGTGAATTATAGGACAATAATTCACGCCTGGAGCAGTGTCAGGCACAAGGCTGGGAGCTGAGGGCAGCTCAGTGTGAATTATTGCACCATAATTCACGCCGGGAGGACGCACTAAGGGACTAACCAGAGACTGTCAATACAAAAAAATGGGTTAAACCTATTCATTTTATTTAGCTTGCTGGATTAGAAGGGAAATTATACCCTCTGCAACGTTGCTTTTGGTCCATCCCCATGTTTTCTGTGCAGGAGTCAAACGAAAGAGGAAAAGCCCCGGCGGATGTGAAAGGGGTGAGGGCCACGGGGGCTCCTCGCAGTGGGGGAGCAGTTGGCACCTCCCTGCTCCTTTCCCCCCTTCCCTGCTTTAAAAATCCCACACCTGCTCCTAGAACCCTTCAGGAACTCGGCAGGAGCAGGGATCACTTCCCTGGAGGGCCCAGGCTGGAGCTGTCCCAGCAGGGCTCTGGGGCGAGCTGTGCCTGCTGCTGAACCCGAGCAAACCTTGCCTTGCACAGGCAGGGACGCCCGGGTGATGGAGCCAAGGGGAAATGGACTTTCAGCAGCACAAGGAACGTCCCAACACCAGCCCTGCCTGAGGTTACTGGGCTCCTCCTGCCTTTCCTTAGTGGCCAGGCAGGTACAGCAGAGACTCTGCACCAGGATTTGCTGAACATTTTAAAGCCTGGGTTTGCAGTTTTCGTGCAGGCAGTCCACAGAAAGTCACACTTGTGAATTTTTTTTTTATTTTAATCTGAGAAAACAGCCCCCAGTGATGTTCATCCCTTCCTAGAAAGCTGCTACAGTTCAAAAATAAACCAGATAATTCTCCAGGGCTCTGTGGGAAGTGATCTGCCTCCGGGAGCCCCCCAAACCCCCGTTTTGCAGTAAACATGATCCAGCCTGCCCCTGGTCTGGGGCTTCAAAGACAGATGTCCTGAAATCTCTTTCCAGGGTTTCTTCTGTAGAACAAGGAGGCAAATCCTCCCCCTGCAACAGGAGCTTCCCTCCCTGTGTCTCTGGACTTCTCTGTAGGGTGTCCCCAACCCCCCCGTGTGCAGTGACAGCCCTGGCAGAGCCCTGAGGAAGAGGAGGCTCCCTTCGTCCCAGAGCTGGCCACCACAGAGCCCAGGGCTGCTGGTGAATCAGGGGTGGCCGCTGACTGCACTGGACCCAAGGCAAAAGATAATTTAAGGTTAGCCAGGGCAAATTCCAAGTCATTATTCGGGCTTCAGTTGCCCAGTCAGTATAGATCTCATTTTGAAATGTCTCCAGGTTAATTGATTGCTGTTTCAGACAGTTATTGATTTTCAAATAATTATTCTAATTATTTTCCATCCAGCTAGCTTTCTCTCCCTCTCCTCAGGCGGTCTGAAAACATCTCCTTGCAGAGCCCCACACAGGAGGCTGGTTTTCAGCGTCTCCATTGGAAGGTGGGGCACTGAGGCTCCAGGAGACCCTGCCCCGTGCTGTGGCCCTGGCAGCAGAGGGACAGCTCCTGACAGCTCCATGGACACCCAGGATGCTCCGCAGGTTGGTCTCCACCTTCAGGACTCCGGAGAACCCCAGGGAGCTCAGCTGCCCCTCAGCCCCCAGGGTTTCTGTGTCTCTGGGCACAGGAAGCTCCAGAAGGTGAATCCTGGCCCTCGGGACTGCAGGAGGTGCCAGCTCTGTCCCATCCCAAAGGGCTCCCTGTGGAGCTGAGTGTCGCAGTCATGGATTTATTCTCCACTTCACTTGCAATGCCAGTTCAATGCGCCAGACAGGACCAGCAGTTCTTTCCCAGGATCTGCACAGACACAAGACGCACTCTTGAAAGACTGAATTCAGTCTATTTTCAGCCTAAAACCAACCAAGAGGAAATAAAATAGGACAGAAATACAATGACAATGTTGATTTAGGAGTGGGTTGTATTCAATAAACCTAACTTTTTAAATCACCAGTTTTCATTACACTCCTCAAAATTTTGAATTACTCTAATTGATCAAAACTATTTCAAAACATCTTTATAACTTCACACATGACATGTGGGCTGGATGGGATTCCCTACATCATTCCATACAGTATCTGCTCACCTGGCATTGCACAGGGAGGGGCTGGATAAGCTGGACGGGCTCGTGGAGGGCTGGGGGATCTTCTTTGTAAAGAGAAATTCAGGAGAACGCCAGGGTGTGGATGCACGAGACAAAGGAGTACACAGAGAAGAAATGGCTGGGATATCTCATCTGGCCGTGAGTGACAGACAGGGAGAGCCAGGGCACCCTCAGCTGAGGGTGCAGTGACACCCCTGAAGGATGGGATGACATCCAGAGGGACCTGGAGAAGCTCAAGGAGTCACCCATGGGAATCTCGTGAGATCTGCCAAGGCCAGGGGCAGGTGCTGGCCCGGCCAGGAGCACAGACGGGAGCAGAACTCCCTGAGAGCAGCTCTGGGGGAAGGACCTGGGGGCTCCTGGGGGTGAAAGCTGGACATGGCCTGACCACGTGGGCTGGTGGCCAGGAGGCCAAACACGTGCTGGGCTCATCCCCCAGACTCTGCCCCTCTGCCCCCCCAGGTGAGACCCCACCTGCAGAGCTGCCCCAGCCCTGGGGCCCAGCACAGGAGGGACCTGGAGCTGCTGGAGAGAGTCCAGAGGAGGCCAAGGAGCTGCTCCAGGGCTGGAGCCAGGCTGGGAGAGCTGGGGGTGCTCACCTGGAGAGGAGAAGGCTCCAGGGAGAGCTCAGAGCCTCTTCCTGAAGTGGGTTCATAGAAAAGAGGGAGAGGGGCTTTTCACATGAGCAGACAGTGATAGAAAAAGGAGTGGCAGTTTAAAACTAGAAGAGGAGAAACGTAGACAAGATGTTAGGAGGAAACCTGTTGCTGTGAGGGACAGGGTGCCCAGAGCAGCTGTGGCTGCCCCTGGATCGCTGGCAGTGCTCAAGGCCAGGCTGGACAGGGCTGGGAGCAGCCTGGGACAGTGGGAGGTGTCCCTGCCCATGGCAGGGGTGGCTCTGGATGGGCTTTCAGGTCCCTTCCATCCCCAGCCACTCCACGAACGCAGCTGAGGTGACAATTCTTGCTGTTCCCGGCACTTCTTTACCGCAGGGTGGCCGCTGCCACGGTGGGGAGAAGCTCCTTGTGCCCCCACCCCCGTGCTGGGGGTGCTGCCTGTGGGGTGCCCCAGGAAACTCCTTTTGTGCAGGACATTGCTGAGGGAGGTGAACGCTGGAGACCTCCTGCAGGCAGTGATAAAACATCAGGGGCATCTCTAAAAATTATATATGATAATTTTCTAACACAAAAGGGACGGTACCTAACGCGAGGTAATTCTATTTTAGATCTTATTATGATGGATAAAGATGAATTGATCACTGAACTAGAAATCGGTGGTTGCCTGGAGACCGGTGATCATGACCTGATTACATTAATTATGGGATAATAAAAGACAGTCCCGACCAGTAATATATACCTGGAGCTTCTCCCTGGATCTGTGAGGCTGCATAAAGAGGGGAGGGAAACTCGCTGGGAAGAAAAATAAACACGTATGGAAATGAGAGAAAAATAAAAAGTTCCCACTAAGAGTTCCCAACCTGGCTAAAAAGTTCCATTTTTGCTGTAATTTTTAAAGAATGGTGTTTGATTTTGAGATCTCTCTAGGTGAAAATGAAAGCAGCAATTAGAAAAAGAAGCAGTGTATAAAGAATAGGGGGAAAAAAAGGGAAAAACTAGTAATCAAGATAATTTAACATTTCTGAGTGGTAGGAAATTGATAAGGGAAGCCAAATGCATTAAAGAAAAATCTGGCTGATGAGTTATAGGTACTAAGAGCTGTTATTATCAACAAGAAAAAGAACCCTAATTGTGGTCCCTACTGCTGCTTGAAAAAGATGATAAAAATGATAAAATTAGATGGTAAAATTAATAACAGTGTCACCGAGAGGATCCAAAAATGTCAGAGTGTCATTATCTTGGTCAAGCAGCTCATAAACTCCTCGGGGCATTGGAGGAAGCTTAAATTTAGAGAGTCTACAAGAGACTTTTTCCTCTGAGGGCTCCAGGGCACGGCAGCAAATGCTCCATTGCATGTTGCAAGGACTTGCTGAAATGGAGCATTTCCCCCCCTTCGGGCACGGGGCTGACCCAGGCCACAGAATTCCCCTGTTCCTGAGCCTCTCCTCTGTCCCTGGGCTTGCAGTGTTTAAAAAGAATGCCTTTCACAACGATGGCCAACTGCCCTCTCTTCCTTTGTGCGGGTCTCATCTGGGCACAGCTCCTGGCTCGGGGCCTGCTGCTGCAGAGCGCTGGGGAGAAGCAGTCAGAGCCAGGATTATTTTTGATCTAAACCCGAGATTGTTTGTACAACCACCACTACGAGAGGAGCTGGAGCCCTGCAGCCCCTGACACGTTTATCTTTGCGGGCAGCAATGAGGGAGAGAAGGGATCAGCTGGCGGGGGTGGAATGCACGTGGCTTTGGTTCTCAGCAGGATCCCAGCGATGCCACGGCTGCGTCACCACCACCGCTGTGGCCATGCCCAGGTGTCACCCGAGCTTGGGAGCAGAGCAGGACCTGGCACTTGGCGTTGTTGGATCCCATCCAGTTGGTGTCATCCCATGGATCCAGCCTGTCCTGATCCCTCACAGCTGCAGAGCTGGGAAAGGGAAAGGCCCCAGCCCTCAGGTGCCCTGGGCCCAGCGCCAACGGTGCCAACCTCAGCCTCCAGAAAACCACAGAGTCACAGCATCACGGAATGGTTTGGCTTGGAAGGGACCCGACAAACATCTTGTTCTGCCCTCAAGCCATGGCAGGGACACCTCCCACTGTCCCAGGCTGCTCCAAGCCCTGTCCAGCCTGGCCTTGGGCACTGCCAGGGATCCAGGGGCAGCCACAGCTGCTCTGGGCACCCTGGGCCAGGGCCTCCCCACCCTCCCAGGGAACAATTCCTTCCCAAGATCCCATCCATCCCTGCCCTCTGGCACTGGGAAGCCATTCCCTGTGTCCCGTCCCTCCCTCCCTTGTCCCCAGTCCCTCACCCTCTCTCCTGGAGCCCCTTCGGGCCCTGCCAGGGGCTCGGAGCTCTCCCTGGAGCCGTGTCTCGGCCAGGCCGGGCAGAAGCAGAGGCTGCAGCCCGAGCGCAGCTCTCGATTCGAGCTGCAGCCCCTAGAGGGGGCCGGGAGCCGCTCGGCTCCGGGGCTGCGGGCACCGGCCCTGGCCCGGCGGGGAGCGGGGGCTCCGCGCTCGGCTCCGGCGAGGGCTCGCCTTGCTCTGCACTGTAAAATACAGGTTTCCAGAATGCCAGAAAGGTAATTTAAATGTTAAAACATTTGTGATTGCATAAATTGCACGCATTATTCCAATTGAATTGTAGTGGGATTAATCTGACCTTAATAGAATACTACTAATAATTTATATTATTATCTTTAATAATATTAATTCTACTTAATTTTTTTCCATTTACTTTGTTCATTTAAGGGCAGCTCCATTGAGCTCTGGAGCATTTAGCTCGTGGTGTGCGGCAGTCACTTATCATTTGCACAAGTGGGGATTCCACCAGGCAATTTTCAGAGAAATAAAGATCATCTTTCAGTGAAAGGAACTTAAGAAAAATTACAGTATTAAATGAGCAGATATTAATGTGTCATATTTAGAATATAAAACAACCCATAATCTGTGCTGAAGTCTCTTCCACCTAAACATATACTTTTTTTTTTTTCCTTCTAGAGGGATCTTTTATTCTGCTGTTTAACTTATTAGGCAGAACCATTCCAACTGTTAAAATAAAATTGTTAAGATCATAATGTCAGGGAAATAAAAACCTTGGCAGTATGATAGTGCCTTGTGAGCAGAGCATCACAGTTTGTTGGGGATGAATTGGAATTGCGCATTTCATTAGAATTTATATCACAAGCCAAGGGATGAAGCATTATTTCATTAAGTATCTTGAAATTTCACCAACCTAATGAAGCTGTCAAAATTCTATTAATAAAGCACTGGAAATATTTATTTGTTTGTTTGTAAGGATGCATTTGCTATTATTTAATGTTGTATTTGCAATTTGTTAATTTACGATCCGGGGCTCAGGGCGCAGCAGGAGCAGAGCGCCGGGGGCTGGCAGCGAGCGGCTCCCGTGTGGCCAAGGAGCTGCTCTGTCCTGCACCGGGATGGGGCCACCAGATCTGCTCCACGGGGAGGGGATGGGACGTTCTTTACGGGGACTGACGTTGGGGAACCCAGCACAGAACAGCTCACACCACCCTTCACTTCTAAAATGCATTTTCAAACGTGCCCTGTCCTGACTTACTCAATTTCACCTTTCTGTATTCTCAATTCATCTCCGAGGGGGAGCAAAGCCCAGTGAGAGCCGTGCTCTGCTGATGCTGAGTGAGAGCTGCGTTAGCCGCTGTCTGTAATTCCCCCTGCCAAAGGAATCCCCGGTTTTACTGAGCGCCGTTCGTGAGGATCCGTTGTCTCCTGCCGGTTGCACAACTGGGTTGGGCACAGCTCAGCTGTGCCCGGGCTGGGTCGGCAGCTGTGGCAGGATTACAAATGACGCCGTGTTCCGTTCTGGTCAGGCTCTTTGTCTCGCCCGAGCCCAGGGAAGTTCACGGGGTGTTCTTGGGGTGATGCTGTCTGCGCCGGGGCGGCTCAAAGGCCTTTCCTGGCGTGTGCCTGGCAGGGACACATTACTCACGCGCAGGGAAGCTGTGAGTGCCTGGTTTGGAGCACCCCACATGGGTGTAAATAAAATTAATCACTCGCTTCCGTCATGTATTATTTAGCGTATTCCATTTGTGATGGTGACAAACAGCCAGGAAATCTTTGTCTTCTTCAACCTCCTACCCCAGGGCCCACATGGAAGGAACTAAAGCGGTTCTAACGAATTTAAGAGACGGTTTATGCTCACTGGTCAACCCGTGGCTCATGGTCCAACTCTCCCATGTGTCTGGCTGCTTCCTGTAGCTCCAGAGCAGCCGCAGCCCTCCCGAGCTCCCTGCTCCGTGGAGCTTCACCCCCCGGCAGAGCAGCGTGAGCGCCCCAGCGACGCGGGACCATGGGAGCTGGAAGGGAGGCAAATCCTCTCGGGAGCCTGAAGGAGCGCCCTGCAAACAGGCCTTGCTTAATAAACTTCCAGTTACGGAGTGTAATCTCGTAAGAGACCATTGGCAAATAAATTCTGCCAGCGAAATTTATCCATAAGATTTCCATGAGTGTTAATTACACAGGAAGGTTGCAGGGTCTGCATTACTCTGCTAATGGGATCTTCAGGAAAAAGAAAAAAAAAGACAGGTCTGACACAATGTATTAGATTTGTTAAAAAACCCATTTTAAATTAGTTTTAACTGATACGTTAATTAATGAATTTGCAAATACATAGCCAGGACATGTTTTCCACACTGCAGACTGGGTGCTGGGATTTTGCAGGGAATACTCCTTACCGAAGGGATTGTGAGCCTGCCTGAAGTGCAGAACTCAGCGGAGCCGTAACTATGGATCCCTAAATAGTGATTTCCATAATTACACAATTAAAGTAGAAAGACTCAATTTAAGGCATACAAATATTCTTAATTCTGCTCTGCCATGCCACTGTAAAGAAGAGACAGATGAATCTGATTATGGGTCCAGAAAGCTACAATTCCTTGCTAATACTGAGCCGACAGTTGCCTGCTAAGGCAGAGCCGAGTCGGGATTTCCTCAGCAAACTGCCTGCACTTCTCCGAAGCACAACTTTAACTTCCCATTTCTTCCGTTTATGCTGCTTAGCACGGGGATAACTGCAAATCACTTTAATCTAATTTACCCCAAAATAGTGATGATACATCTCGCAGCATAAACTGCTGCTTAACATAACATCTCTCCAGGAATATCAAAACCACATATGATTTTTCAATTAAAGCAGAAACTCAACCTTTTCTGTCTGAGGAATGCTTTGTTATCTTTCTCTAAGCTTACAGCACCTGATGTGTGGATAAAAAATCCGTCTTCTGGGGATTTTCAGCTAAATCTATTATTTAAATCCCATTTATTAAGGTTCTTTGCTTCCCTGTCGGAATTTTCTTGGACACCTTTTTCCTGGCAAACACAATCCTGGGCGTGATGCACACCCTGAGCACACAGCCCTGCCTCATGTGCAGCTCATGTGCCAGCCCTGAACATCCCTGTGGGTTCTCAGCCAGGCTGAGGCCGCACCCAGGGGCTCCTTCCCCGCGATGTTCTCCTTCAGGCCAGCATGGGTTTCTCAGATCCATGAAAGCAGAGCTGCCCAAGCTCTGCTGGCAGCTCCAGCACCCAAACGTTGCCTCTGGTGCGGCCCCTGGGAGGGCAGGGGGCTCCAAGCACCCTCCTGCCATAAAGGCTGGCGGCCAAACAATTGCAGCTGCGACCCCACCTGGTGGGCCCACAAGTGGGGATCTGCTGCCGTGTGCCTCCAGGCAGAGCCCTAGGATGGTTTGGGTTGGAAGGGACCTGAAAGCTCAGCCAGTGCCACCCCTGCCAGGGCAGGGACACCTCCCACTGTCCCAGGCTGCTCCCAGCCCTGTCCAGCCTGGCCTTGGGCACTGCCAGGGATCCAGGGGCAGCCACAGCTGCTCTGGGCACCCTGGGCCAGGGCCTCCCCACCCTCCCAGGGAACAATTCCTTCCCAAGATCCCATCCATCCCTGCCCTCTGGCACTGGGAAGCCATTCCCTGTGTCCTGTCCCTCCATGCCTTGGCCCCAGTCCCCCTCCCGCTCTCCTGGAGCCCCTTTAGGCCCTGCCAGGGGCTCTAAGGTAAAGGCAGGGTAGATTCCAACACTGGGAGGTGGCCACTTCATTATTTGTTGGAGGTGGAAGGAAGCTCTTTGTAGTAGCAATAAACCTCTCCCCGTCAGCAGAAATGTGTTGTGTGGTCATTAAAGAGTGGGTAAGAGGTGCCCCATGGTTTGGGGTTTTATTGCTTTTCAGTTTGCTCTGGAGAGTGTCATGTTTATACAATCCTAATGCTTTTAAAACCAAAGCTTTCTTGTTTTATATCGGTAAAATACCCGCTCACGTGCCTGTAAGTGCTCCCAACACCCTGGTGTTTGCTCCTGCAATTCAGCTGCGCCCTGAGCAGTGCACAGCTCCAGCCTCTTCACAAACCACCCAGAGCAGCAGGAGCAAAGCACCGCCTGCATCCCAGCTCACAGCACCAGCTCCACACTCGGAGGCATTGGCTCTCCCTGGAATTTCCCCAGGACACGGCTTTATTGGCATCACCCAAACGCGGCCCATCCCAGCCACTCAGCCGCGGTGATTTCTGTCGAGGCTTTGATGCAAACGAAGAACTCACTCTCCATTGCCAGAGACAAGCTTTGTACCTGAATCTGGGCCTTTTCAGGAGCTCCTGTTCTCCACAGTTGGTTTCCAGTGCGGAGATCACCGGTCTGTGCTGCACCTCACACCCGCGCAGATCCTCTCAAAGGAGCACAGGCACTGCAAACGCTCAGGGCACACACGGTCCTGGCAAAGGAGAGGACGAAAGGGACCACAGCTGGAAAAGGAAGGAGCAGCTCAGCGCTGACAAGAACAAATAAAGTCCAACTCTTCCTTTCTGTACAACCATTGGCAAACATTTCTGATGAGCTTTAATGCCTCAGAGCGAAGCAAACAGACGGCGCCGGGGTCAGGAAGAGTGAAGTGGGGATTTATTTTTTTCTGCCGGTCTCACAAATATCTTTGCAGATAGCGGTGATTATAAATAGTCCTTTGGCCATTTCCTGACTGTGGTTTGCCGACTCTTCCTTATTTATGGCAGCGATGAGAAGGGTTCAGCATTTTGCCCCCGGCACGGGGCTCAACCTCGGCATTTCGGGCACAGATTCCAAATTTCAGAGTGGGCACTGGAACAGAGGGAACCCCGCAGCCCACAGGGATAACCTTTGGCCCAGATGAGTGAATGCTGTGATGGGATTAAGGGGATCGTGAGCTCTACATTCACTTAGGCAGACTGCTATCAATAATTTCCTCCTCCACACTACTGAGCACATCCCACAAAGAGGCTCCTCGCTGGAAACAGCACAAGTGCCTCACACAGGATCCTCATCACCTCGCTGAGCTTCACCTCCACTGTGCTCTATCTTCATCCTCAGGTGGACTTCCATGGAATGGCAGAGTGTCCTGAGCTGGAAGGGACCCACCAGGATCACCCAGCCCAGCCCCTGGCCCTGCACAGACCCTGGGCACCCCTGGCAGCGCTGTCCAAACGCTCCTGGAGCTCTGGCAGCCTCGGGGCCGTGCCCATTCCCTGGGGAGCCTGGGCAGTGCCCAGCAGCCTCTGGGGGAAGAACCTTTCCCTGATCTGCAGCCTGAGCCTGCCCACCTGTGTGAAATGCAGTGAGCTGTGCGCTGCAAGCCCTTCCAGGAGTTCCCCCTGACTCGCTCGCCCAGCCGCCTGTCCTCGTTACCAACGTCCCGACACCACAGCTCGAGCAGGACTCCACGCTGCAGCAAGCAAACTCCCAGGGCACTCCATGGCCTCATGATGGATGCTGTGCAGGCTCTGACACTCACACAGAATAGCAACTGTTGGTGCAGCCTGCCTTGAAAACAACCTATGGGGAATCCGGGGGAATACAGCACAGCAGATGATCAAGCCTGCAGAACCAGCCCTCGCATGTCTGTGCACTGTTGTGATCTTTAATGATCTTACTGCAGCCAGGACACCCCTGCCAGCTCATGGGAGGTGGGTTTCCCACCAGGAACCTGCTCCTGCCTCCTACCAGGATGGCATTCCCATTCTGCTACGACTACAGAGCTCCCCTGGGAAAGTGAAAGCGTTGCTGCTGCTGCCTCATTTGAAGGGTAGGAAAGCAGGGAGAACTCAGCGAGTTACCCCCGGCAAGTCCAGTACCACGGAGGAATTCCATCCTTCTGGGCTGGGAATCCCACAGGGCTGTGAGCACCACTGTCTCCTCTGCCTGCAGGCACCAGAAACTGGAATATGACAAGAGATTGACCTTTATTGGAAAGTCAGTTTTGAAATGTGCTGTGGAGAGCTCCTGGCTGCAACATGCCTGTCTGTGGTTGTCACCCAAGGAAGGTCTGAGGGCACTTCGAAAAAAGGATGTGGCTCCTCAGGCTTTGGTCACTGATCATGAGGGAGTTTTGAGAGACAAAGCCAAAACTTGGTACCAGTCAGGACGGAAGAGTGGTAAGGCAGGCATGGCCAAAATGTCCGTCCCCAAAAGGCCACCTTGCCAGGAGAGATTTCAGCCTGAGTGACCCAATGGATATCTCACTCTGCCAGAACTAAAACATCCTTGGAATTCCCTAGACCTAATCCACAGAAATTTCCAAATCAAGAATATCTTGACTTGTAGAATTTCTGCATTAGACCTCACCCCATGAGAGGAGGAGGAGCTGTTCCTCAGGCAGGAGGGGTCACCAATGCTGGTGTTCGTTGGGTGTGAACAGCGTGAAACCAGCAGCAGAAACACAGCGGGGTTTTGAGGGCCGGGCTCACAAAGCCAAGGCCAACCAGCAGCCAATTCCCTCAGGAGGGAGGCTTTGAACTCCAAGATCTGACCCAGACCTGGGAACTCTCCCCCATGGGGCCCCAATGCCTCCACCCAGAGCGATGTTTGTGTTTGCAGGACAGCCAAAGCGGGCTGCAAAGCCATTGCAAAGTACGCAGGACAGGGAAGATCCGGTTGGTGTCTCCGGAGCTTTCCTGGTTGCCGCTCGTTTCCTGCGTCTGTTCTGTGTCCACGACCAGAAGAAATGGGAGGTTTGGGCTGAGGAAGACTGGATAGCTCAAACATGGTCCTTCCAGAGGGAAGAGAGTTCCCAAAAGAAGCTGAAGGTGTGATTTATCCACGGGGTGCAGGGACGTGGCAGGGCAGGAGGTTTTTCCACGTTACAAATGGATTGAACGGAAACAAAACCGGCTCAGGCTTGAAGTGAGGAGGTGACGAGTGCTTGGCCAAGTCCCCGTGAGCTGTGATGTGTTCTCTCTCCGGTGCTGAAGATGCTGCAAGGCACCCAGGGATGAAAAGCACCCCAGACACGACGGGGCACAGGGGTGGGCATCGTCCACCTCCAGGCTTCGGCTTTCGGAGGGCAGTGAGCAGGTTTCCCAAACACAAAGGGATGCTGAGGGTCTCTCCACGCTCCTTCTCGTGCTGCAAATTCTGTGTCAAAATGGCATTTCCCCCCAAACCCTCCTCAACCACTGTTTGTTCAACACCGTATTTTGCTTTAGTCTGGTCCACGGGGGATTCCTTCTGGCTGCACTTCATGCCAGCACTGGGGCTGAAAGCCTCGTGAGTGCTTTCTGCTTCTTGACTTCCCACATCCCTTCTAAGCTCATTCGGAAAACATCTTCCCTTACCCAAAGTCCCCAGCAATTCCCCTGCCCCTTTGTTTTTATTTAGCTCTGTAATTACATTATCTGACCGTACAGCGATTTGGAATGAAATCTGCATAAAAGATATTAAGAAAAATAAATCTGTGTTTTGCAATATCTTTGAAGTTATCTTTAGGCTGGGCAACAAGAGCAAAATCAGCATTTGGCTCTCCACAAATCCTTGGTTTTGCGGAGCTCTTGGGAAAGAGGGTTTCATGGGCTGGGGCAGGACAATTCACAAGTTCAGATTATTTTATTAATACTATTAATAACTATTTTTGGCACTGCTTCACAAGGGAGAAAACACCAGGTATGCATGAGATGTAATTATGTTTATAGTTAATGCTCTGTGTTTTCCAGGGGAAGAAAAGCACTGATTTTCTTCCCCTTTCTTTTCGGAAGAAATGAACAAAGAAATTTACAAAGAAATTAACAAAGAAATTAACAAAGAAATTAACAAAGAAATTAACAAAGTTTGTTGAGCAGCGATGAGCTTTGTGAGCACGTGGTGAGGAAAAGCTCTTCATGGAAGGATAGGGTGTTGGGATGAGTTTTGTGTGAAGATGGAGAAAGGCTTTTCCCTGTTCTGTGTTATGGCAAAACAGCTGTCGAACATGAGGGGACCAAGAGCTGCGAGGTTCAAGGCCAAAAGGGAAGGGAGTGATTTCAGCCATGGGTGTTTTGGGGGGTGAAGGAAGAGTCTGGGGAGAGCAGGCAGGGGTGATGCTGCCCAAAACATTCAGAGAATCATGGAATGTCAGAGTATCCGGAGCTGGAAGGGACCCACCAGGATCATCCAGTGCAGCTCCCGGCCCTGCTCAGACACCCCACACTCCCAGCCTGGGCACCCCTGGCAGCGCTGTCCAAACGCTCCTGGAGCTCTGGCAGCCTCGGGGCCGTGCCCATTCCCTGGGGAGCCTGGGCAGTGCCCAGCAGCCTCTGGGGGAAGAACCTTTCCCTGATCTGCAGCCTGAGCCTCTCCTGACACAGCTCCAGCGCTTCCCTCGTGTCCCATCTGTCCCCTCACACCCCGTGTCCCCTCGGGTCCCGCTTCGTCCCCAGACCCTTCCCCTGGTGCTCTATGAGGTGTACGAGGCCTGGGGAGCCGTGCTGGAGCCGGGCTCCC
>VZRN01002123.1:148705-190194 GCA_013397935.1 Dasyornis broadbenti | reverse complement strand
TGATCCTTGGGGGTCCCTTCCAGCTTGGGACATTCCATGGATCAATAATCCTTTGGATGCTGTGCCTGGTACAGGATTTTGACCTTCCCACCGTGCCATGGCCGCACTCAGTGCCTGCTGCTGGATCTGCTCCTGTGGTGCCCGTGGCCCAGCTCCCCGTGCTGGCTCCGGGTGCGGGGCACTGTTGGCTCCCTGGCACTGCCCACTGAGCCACCAGTGGCCTCTGCTTGAGCATCCTCAGCTCCAGCCTGGCTCAGATTTTGGGGCTGGCACAGGGGGAGCCAGCGCAGGTGTTTCTGTGGCACTGGTGCGTGGCACAGCCCAAGGCTTTGCTGCATCCCCCAGAACCCGTGGGTGCGGCACCGCGCCCTGGGGTTGCTCCAGTTCGTGCTGGGATCCGTGGAGGTGATGATTTGTGTGCTAACGGTGCTGGAAGCTGTACAACAGACAAGGCTGGTCCTGCAGTCGTGTGGAGCCACCCCAAAAGCGTGGATTTTGTCAGAGTTTTGCCAGATTAGGCCCTATTTGTACATAACGTACCCAGTGGGGCAAGGGAAGAGGTGCCTGGGCAGGGCCTGCCAGTGCTGCTGGAGGCTGTGGGTGCTGTTGGGTGAGGGACATGAGGAAGCGGCCCCAGGAGAAATTCATTCCTTGTAATTTCTACGTTTCCTCACGCAGCGTTGCACATCTTTGGAATTTCACGTCTATGGATTCCGTTTGGCCATACCGTGCTTTCTGGGGAAGAAGTTTCTAATTTTTAAAGGTCTTTTATGGATTAATTGCTACTCATCTGCCTCCTTTTCGCCTTTGTTTGGTTCCTTGAATGTCTCTTGATTATTTTGTACTGTGTGATGCCAATTTAGTGGTTAACTAGTATGCAAACTACATCTGGACGTGTTGACTTTGCGTTAACAATCATCGATTTGTCTGGAGCGAGGGAATAGAAATGAATGCTGCTGTTTACCATGGATAGTGTATGAAAAATAACCGTTTGCAGTGTCTTTCATCAGGGGCTCAGGGCTCTGGTGCATCTTGTCACAGCGGCTCTGCCTCGTCACGTGAGAGCTGAGTTTTTAAACCATGGCGCCGGGAGCGGGAAGAGGGACTCGGGAAGGAAAGCACGTGGTGTGTGGGGAAGGGGCCCCGTGTAGGAGCGGCTCCTGCTGGCCTTGGTTAGCTCTGGCGGCTGTGGGAGTGGGGTGGAGTTGTAACACAGAGGGAGTGGAAGAACATTAATGTCCGTAATACATGAGAGATAATAAACGACACACACACAGGGAGAGCTTTTCACTGGGGGGGCGTTATCAACAGGACGCAAAATTTAATAATCAAAAATGATAAGCAGCAGGTTGGGTTGGTGGTGGCTTCAGCGCCAGCTGTTCCTCCCCAAAAGCCATGGCTGCAGCGGTGTGGGTGCTCTGCACGGAGCAGGGCTTGGTGCCTGCTGTCCCTGCGTGGCCTTGGGGCAGCCGGGATGTGGCTGTGGCTGCTGCGTGTTCAGGGGAGCCGTGGGGTGCGGGAGACGGTGCTGCACACTTGTGTCTCCTTCGGACGAAGGGAGGGGCTGAGGAGATGCCCTTTCTGCGGAGAAGGTCTCCTGCCGTGGCATCAGCCTGGAGACATCAAAGCTGCCGTGCACCCACGCCTTGGTGTTGGTAATTACGGTCAGAGCTGTCCCTTGGTTCACATTCGGTATTTAGGCCTTGAATCCATTGTCCCGTTGGATCCACTCATTCCCGGAGCTTTCCTGCCATCTCCTGCTGAGGCTCCCGTTGCTGTTGGTGGGGCCGGGCTGGGCTGCGCAGGCTGGGCTCTTCCCACGCTGCCGGTGCTTTGCTGGCGCTGGGGTGTGTGTGTGCTGGGCAGACCCCAAGCGATGCACACAGGTGACCTCCCGTAGTGTGGGCTGTGTGCAGCAGCACTGCTGAGCGCCTGGAGGTGCTGGGCAAGCCGCACGGTGGCTTTCTGACTCGCTTGGGTTTCACTTGTTGGAGTCTCCCAAAGCGAGCAGTGGCAGAAAAAAGAGACTGAGCAGAGAGAATTCTTCCCTGTGCTCAGAGGGCGACTGCAAAGAAGCTTCGTGCTCTGAGGGGTGCGTTTGGGGAAGGTCACGAGCAGTGTGAGAGTGGCACAGGTGGATTGGAATCCATGCCCTCAATGAAACCTCCTCCGTGCCTGTAGAGAAGAGTTCTTGCCGTGTGTGATTCTCAGATTTTTGGCAGTTGAATGGCCATTAGCTCTGCTTCACTGGCCGGCCTGGGGCGCTTGTGGCAGCACGCTGGGAGCTGCTGCTCCAGCTGGGATTGTGCCCTGGGCAGTGTGGGGGGCACAGAGCACGTTGTGCCTCCCCTCGGGGGTCAGACCAGCTGGGTGCCCTGCTTGGGGGTGCCTCCATGGGTGTAGCAGTGCCCTCTTGGCCAAGGTCGGGGCAGCATTTCTGGTGATGAGATTTGAAGTTGATGAAGCTGTGCTGCCTCTGGAGAAGCTGGGGGCCACATGGCGCTTTTGGGGTGAAATTGCAGAGCTCTGGGTTAGCCTGGTGTGGGGCTGTCACCATGGGAAGGGCCGAGGGTGGCCATGCACTGTGAGTTTTGGTGCTGGGACCAGTGTCACCACAGCAATTCCTCTGCTAGAGCAGCTTTCCTTGGGGACACTCTGACCTCTCCCTTTATTTCGGTATTACCAAGGCACTCCAGTGTGTGCTTAGAAAGGTTTTGCTGCTGTACTGTACCTGCAAAGGTTTAATTACACAGGCAAGGCTTTCCTTGCTTGTGATTTCCAGCGCTCCTGCTTGCTCCACATCTACATGTGGCTGGTGTAATGTGGAAAATAAGGCTGGAAGAGGAGAAGTAGAGACTGGAGAATTTGCCTGCACTGATAAGGCGCTGACAAAGGGAAGCACGAATGTCTGAGCGTGCAGCAGAGAGGAGCTGCTGAAGCCGTCGAGGAGCTGCCATATGTATTTGAGGGATCAATACCTGTGCCTACGTGTTTGTGCATATGGATGTGCCCGAGACTCCTGGATGCACAGTGAGCTGCTCCCAGCTGCTGAGGGCTCTTGGCCCCGTGCTGGCAAGGGGCTGTGGTGTTTTCTGCCCTGGTTCAGAAATCAGGGGTTTTATCACACAAGGTTTGATGTCTCAGGGACTGATAGAAGTGGGACCGGCTGCATTTGTCAGACCTTGCCACGGGCAGGGAGCTAAGCCAGGCTGGATGGGCCAGCTCTGACCCCATCCCGGTGCTGATGTCCCGATGGCACCACTGTGTCTCCAGGCTCTTCAGGATTTAATATTTGTTGTGATTTCGTTTTACTACATACACACAGGCAGCAGTAATTTTATGGAAGGTAATTTTTTACTCTGAGTGGGTGTAGGTATCCTTTCCTGCCTGAAAATAGCAGCACAAGTCGGTTTTCAGAAGTTGGGTGTGCTTGCGTGGAAGGGCCATCATTTACTGCTTCCAGTACGTTGAGAACAATTTTAGTGCAAGTATTTAATTGCTTTAGACCTATTTTTAGAAGTATTAAACCTCAAGTTTTCAAAACTGCAACCAAAGCCAGCAGCTCTGCTGGTGTGGGAGAGCCAGAGGGGAATCTGGAGGAAAACCTGGAGCGATGTGGGTTGGTCCTGCTGGGAGCAGGGCATGGTCAGGGGCCCTGGCAGGGCTTGGGTGCTGCAGAGCCTTTGGGGTGCACGGTTGAAGTCGAGCTGTCTGTATTTTGGTGAGATCTCTTTTTTCTCTTACTGCTGTTCTATTCACTTGGCTACACCAGGAGAGAATGAATGAAACCCGATTTGAGCAGATTTGTACAATTTCTTGTGTTGAGGCTGCAGACTGGTGGATGCAGTTTGAAGGCTGAGCTGGGAGCATCCCAGAGAACGGCGTGCAGGCAGCCCCTGTAGGGCTCTGGCTCAAAACCCAGGAATAGCTCCTGCTTTTCTGGGTGTAAATTTGTCACTTGAGGTCTGATGTGCTGCAGTCTGTGGGCTGCAAATCCTGAGCTTTCTCTGGCGTTTGGGAGATATTTGTGACTCTGAGGGTGCGAAGAGAGAGTTGTAAGAACTCGGGATAATTATTGGCTGGGAATAAAACACCTTTCTGAATTTGTGCGTGCGTTTTGGAAGTTCTGTAGGGAAGGCCAGCTGGATTTGGATCGGGCTGGTGGCAGAGGGGATCTGAAAATCCCCTTGGGATCCAGCTGGGTTTCTCTTTGCAGCCAGGGGACGCAGTTGAAGGTGTTGAGGTGCGTCCTTGGGACACGGGCAGTGACTGCGGGGCACGGGCTGGGATCTGGCAGTTGGTGGCCCTGGGGTTGCTGGTGGCACTGGTGGGGGCTGGCAGGGCTGCAGGTGGGCTTCACCTGTGAAGGAGTTAACAATTGACCACCAGGAAAGTTGCCCTGGGCTGTGTTTTGACTTGGCTTCAGGGCATGTGTCTGGTTCAGGTTCATACCACTGGGGTTACTGCATATTAACTCCAGGGGAGGGATATTTTTACCTTCTTAGGTGTCTTTATTTTAGAGGCCTTTAAATTTGGCTGGTTGGTGATAACAGCAGGAGAATTGGCATTTCTGGCTTTGTCAGGACATGCCAGAGACACAGCCTGGGAGGGGACCCGCTGTGCCGGGAGTTGGGGAGGGCACGGGGTGAGGAATCAGAAATGTAAATGCATCCAAAGAGAGGGTTCAGGTGGAGACATCCAGAGCCAGATCCACTTTGTATCCCGTGTGCACTGGGAGCGGTGCTTCAGTGCTCCTGGGGCAGAGGGGTGCAGGCAGAGTCCTTTGGAGCATTTATTGGAGATCAGGGAAAGGTTCTTCCCCCAGAGGCTGCTGGGCACTGCCCAGGCTCCCCAGGGAATGGGCACGGCCCCGAGGCTGCCAGAGCTCCAGGAGCGTTTGGACAGCGCTGCCAGGGGTGCCCAGGGTGGCGTTGCTGGGGTGTCAGGGCAGGGACAGGAGCTGGGCTGGGTGATCCTGGTGGGTCCCTCCCAGCTCAGGAGATTCTGTGACTCCATGATCCTCAGTGGGAATAGTGGTGCCCTTCGTAAATGAGAAAAAAACCTCAAAATCGAGGTCTCTTTTCCTGAAACCTTGCATGTATTTCATTTTCTTTTTTTTTTTTTCTGCGTAATCTGATTTAGTTTAGTTGCCAAAAAGTAGATTTGCTGAGAATGCAGCGTTGGCTTTCGGTTCCTGATAAGGTGGAGGAGATAAGTCCCACGTTGTGGCTGTTTGTTTGTGTGCGTGGTGAATGTTTGTGCTTCCCTCCTTCGACAGGAGCTCCTCGGCGGTCCTCGTGCAGCATAAACACTGCTTGTGATTGGAGTTCATTATGTGAGATTTAAAATGTATAAAATGAAATGTTCCTGTCTGCTTTAAGCAGACATATGTCTACGGTTTGCAAATTAAGCTAATTAAATATATATGTAGAAATTTATGATATTCAGCTCCTAGCACAAGGTATGCAATTAGCATCCTTGCCAGGAAGGAATTTTCCATTTCTGTCTTGACTTTTCCTCATAGGAGATGTGGTTTGGGTTTTTTTTTAATTTTTTATTTTTATTTTTAATCTTCAATCTTTAATTTTTGTTCTGCTTTGGAATTCACTTAGGGACGAGTCCTGTGGGGATTTAGGCTTGTGGGTAAATTTCCCCACAAGCAGCTTTGACTGAAGCCAGTGAAATATTCCCTAATTCCTGGACTCCAGCCTGTCCCTTTGCCTCTGCAGGACAGGAGGAGTTCATTTTGTTAGGAGAATATCTTGAACAAAATACAATTCTGGAGGAAAATTTACATTTGGATATTTACATTTTTCAAGCCTCTTCCTTCCTCCCACCCAAAAATAGCAAAAAAAAAAAAATTATCTGTCTCCTCGGGATTGATGTCATTTTGAAGTGTTTGGCCAACATTGTTTCCAAAACACCGCATCCCTCTACCTGAGCCGTCTCTATGGCGGGAGAGCCCTCACACAACAAGTACAAATCCATTAACACAACCTTTCATTTAGCAATATTCTGGCACCAAAAATACTACTTTTAGTTCCTTTTCTGCCAGAGTGTTGGGTTNTTTTTTTTTTTTAAATATTTAAAGTTTGGTGATGTTAGAATAGTTTGTTACATAAATAATCATTTGGTCTATTTTGCATATCAATAGTTGACTCCATTTTCTTCACAAAAAGCCTTTTTTCCCCCATAAACATCCCCACTGTTCCGGCCCAGAAGGTGCTCTTTATTAGCCAAACCAACCCCGTCAATGACGTTCCCAGCCCAGCTATTTTAATGATCCGACAAACCCAAAAAAGCAGGAGGAAATTTTTCAGAAGCAAACTGCAGAAACTTTTTTTTTTTTTTTCCCCTCTCTTTTTTGGGACATCGCAAGTTTTCGACTTTTTGTCCGGTTATTTTTGTTACGTTTTTCCAAGCTTCAGGCTGTAAACTCGGAGAATTTGGGGCTGTTCTTTCTTCCTGGAGATTACTTCAGGGTGTCAAAGGTGACCCAACGCAGGGTGGAAGGGCTGAGGAGCCGGCAAACACGCTGGCCCTGTTCCTAACTTCTGTGCAAGAGCTGTTAATGATTCTGCAGGGGCAAGGGGAGATGTTGGACCATAAACATTCCCCCTTGGACACCTCTCCAAGCCTCTCCTCCTGTATTTTCCTCTGACTCGCCGCACTGCTGCGTTTCCCCGTCTCTATTTCAAGGCAGAGGAAGTTTCCCTTTCAGCCCCATCCCTTTGCGTGGGCTCCCTGCTCTCCCAGCTTGAGGTCCTTGGTGTCTCCTGCCCTCCCTGGGTGTTTCTGCGCCCTCTCCATTACAGGGGATCCCTTTTCCTGGGCCGTCAGCAGCTTTGATTCCCAGCTCTCCACCGCCAGGAGTTGAGCAGCGACCAAGTCCATGAATGGGAAGAAGAAAACGGTGCTGCAGCCCGGTTTTGGGGTTTCCTTGTGAGCCTGCAGCCTTGCCAGCTGTCCCATACCCGGCTCCTGTGTAGCTCCAGCTGTGGGACAGGTGATTTATTGTGGTGGCTGTATTTTCCACTGGTTCAGCTCCTCCTTTCTCTCCTCAGTGCTGTGCCCACCCTTTGGAGGCTCCTCAGATCTTGTCCCAGGATGTGCTGCAGCCCCTTGGGATGTGGATTTTCCGTAGCCTGGCATTACCCACCGCCAAGGCAATCATTTGGATAATTGCAGCATCTGCAATTTATTTAGGCAAATCGGGGACTGAAAAATATTTGCTTTCGCTTGCTTGTGGGGTTTATTTTTAGGGTTTAGCTTTGTGCTTTGGGAAGCAAAGCCCAGCCATCCTGCGTGTCCCCTGTCCCTGAGGTGCTGCTCTTTGGGCTGTTCTGGACACGCTGTCCGTGCCGTAGGCGTTTGCCTGGCTGGATCACCCTTCTTGCTTCCCTCCTTCACCCCTGCAGCCTCGTTCCAGGTGCATCCCCAGGGGCTGTGGGTGCAGCTGATGCGCGGGCACGTTTCTGTCTCTGCTGGTTCCCTCGGAGGTGCTCCTGCTGCTGGGGAGCTGCTCCCGGCTGCCCTTGCTGAGCGCTGCTGGCTCACTGAGGCACCTCCATGGGGAGCTCGGCGCTGCTTTCCCCCGCTCCGTTCCCATCCCCAGACCCCGCCCGGCGCTGGGAGCAGATGTGTGCGGGACCCCACTGTGAGAACGAACTATTCCTGCCCTTTTAATTTTCCGTCTCTTAATCAGTGGTTAATCAATGAGGTGACTTCTTACTGCATCCTGCGCGTGTGAAAGTGCAGTGAGCGCGCTTGGCACGGCAAACTTGTGTGAGGCTTTTGGAGGTCCAGGTGCACCACACCCTGTTCTACCTGCATCTGGCAGCGCTCAGAGCTCGGTGACTTATGGCTGCAGAAACCTGAGGGACTCCTGGTGTTCCCTCGTTATCCGTGGGAACACTGACTTTTAATTGTTTTGGGTTTTTTAATTGTTAATTGTACTAATTTTTCTGCTACTAAAACGGAGTTCTGCGGTTCCTTGGAGCTCTTTTGTAACGGTGGGGTCACATTCAGTGCTTGCTGGTTCACAGGTGGATGGCAGTGATTCTGCGGGTGCTGGGTGATTTTACTAGCTTGATGTCTTTCACACTTTTGGATGGATGCTGTTTGGCCCTGCGGATTTTTATTTTCTTGCTGTTAATTTTGCTAGGCAGCTCTGCAGCTTTTCCTGGCGACCCCACAGTTTAAGGCGGACGCTCAGCTCATTCTTCGTGAAGGAAGAGTCCAGGAGAGGAATTGCTGAGCCCTGTCGCTGATGAGCACTGTGCAAAGAAGCTGAATTTTTATCCTATGGTTTTATCTTTCTTTGGTGCTTGATTTATACCAGAATCTGGCAGAATTCAGGTGTTTGCGTGTTTGATTATTTTGTTTAACTTCAGCGACCTCTTTCACAAAATCCTTTTCTGGATTGGCTTTTTTATGGCGTTAAGTGTGGCTCCCTTGAGTTTACGTTCTCATAATTTGGATTTCTTTCTGAGGGTATCTTTTTAATTTCTAATGGCCTTTTTCACTCTGCTGTTGAACCCTTTGGAAGGTGATAATCATCTCCAAGTTTTCCACGTCACCTGCAAGGCCCTTAGCTCCTCCATTAACACTCTTCACAAATTTTCCCGTTTATAGAATTACAGGATGGTTCCTCCTGCGAGGAAAATCTGAGAGAACTGGGATTGTTCAGCCTGGAAAAGAGAAGGCTTGGGGGTGACCTCATTGTGGACTTCCAGGGAGCCTGCAAGAAACATGGAGAGAGACTGTTTGCAAGGGATGGAGGGACAGGACACAGGGAATGGCTTCCCAGTGCCAGAGGGCAGGGATGGATGGGATCTTGGGAAGGAATTGTTCCCTGGGAGGGTGGGGAGGCCCTGGCCCAGGTGCCCAGAGCAGCTGTGGCTGCCCCTGGATCCCTGGCAGTGCCCAAGGCCAGGCTGGACAGGGCTGGGAGCAGCCTGGGACAGTGGAAGGTGTCCCTGCCCTGGCAGGGGTGGCACAATGTGGTCTTTAAGGTCCCTTCCCACCCCAGCCAGTGTGGGGTTCCCTGCTGTGCCGTGTCCGAGGGCACAGAAATCCCGTGTGGGACCTTGAGCTTCATTTCTGCATGGAACCGGCTTTCACATCTGCCAGTCTCCGTGGGCTTATCTGAATTCTCGTGTGCCTGACGCCGTGCTCCCTGCCTCGGCACAGACCTGCAGCCTCTCAGGTGTTCCCTGGCATTCGGAGCATCGCTCCGTGCTCCCGCTGCTGGGGCTGTGCTCTGCCTGCCTGGGATGGGCTCCCAGTCCATGAAGGTTCTCTGCCACCTCCTGTCATCATAATCGTGTTTAGCACTTTGCTTCTCTGTCAGCACAGCTCCATCATTCCTATGGGATTTGGATGGACTGCAGTGCCTTGAGCCTTTTGTTTCCTACCTGAAATTTTATGAAGTTTTTCAGGGATACAGTGCTTTTATGACCTCATCAATAGAAAATGCTTCACTTGCACTGGATGTTCCTGTAGCTTTGTTTGATTTTCTCAGGCTTTAGTTTAAATAGGTTTTTATCTGCTGGCATCTGTTTTCACTTCGGTTTTGATGGGGTCTGGCTTTCTTGTTGGGGCTCCATCCCCTTTGGCTCAAGCCCTCCCCAGCTCCCACCTTGCAGCCTGGTTACAGGCACCGCGTGGGTCCTGGGCTTTACTCTTTCAGCCTCTGTTGTCCTCTGTGTCATTTGCAGGCACTTTTTAGTGAAGTGTGATCTCTGCCATGAAGTGAGAGCCGTAGTCTGGGCTTAAGGTTGGTCTCCGAGTAGGATGAGCTTGTGTAGGGCAGGACCCTGAGCCCCCTCTGCTGCCTCTCCTCCCTCCTGAGCGGGCTGAGCTCCTGTGAGCAGGCCAGCACCGTGCTGGTGAGAATTAAGTCAGAATAAAAGGAAAAAAAGGAATATTAAAAGGAAGAGATGACAGTTATCCTTGAGTTAGAAGTTATCAAGTGCAGAAAATTGATAAAGGAAGTTAAAAACACAAGGGGAAAAAAATCTGTGGCTGTCAGTGCAAGGAACAGTAAGAAAGTATTTGTATTAGGAACAAAAGAAATTCTAATAATGGTTTGTGTAGACTTATCACGGCTGAGGAGAGGTAAAATGCATAATAAAGCAGAAAAACTAGACATGTTTAATAAATATTGCTGTTCCCTATTTGTAAGGAGGAGGAATGATCCCCTTTGAGCCCATGTGCACAGGAGCTGCCAGGGCCAGCCTTAGCCAGAGGCTGAGCAGGGCCGGGGCTCCCAGCTGGTCCCTGTGGGTGATGCTCCCTGGGGTCTCCTGCCAGGTCTGCCCTGGGCCTTTCTGCCTTTCTTGCCTCCTGCAAGACTTGGATAAAGCGAGAATATTCCAGAGGATTTGGTGGATGCTGCTGTTGCAGTCTCAGCGTGGCCGGTGCGGGGACGAGAGCGCCAGGGGAGGAGCTGATGGCCATGTCAGATGGGTTTGTTCTTCAGCAGAGGTGGTGGAGGAGGTGTCGTGTCCTGAGCCCGCAGCGTCTGATTGGGAGTCATGGCCCAAAATGGCCCATGGTGGCACGAGCTGGTGTGAAACAGGCTGCAGGCAGGCTCTGGCAGCAGCACTGGCCTTGCCAGTGGGGCTGTGAGGGACGCAGGGGCTGCAGTTGCCCACAGGGCTCTGGGTTGTGGGGTGGTCTCCATCGGGTGAGCTTGGATACCAATCACGGGGTTCGTGCCTCTGCGCTTGGCATGGGGACACCAGAGAGGAGCAGAAATGCCGAGCCAGGCTTTGGGGTGGGAAAGGGACAAACGCTGCAGGGTGAGCAGCACTGAGTCGGTGGGAGTGGGGGAATGCAAACCAGAGCATGGGAACTGTGTGAGAAAACCTCTTCTGTCTTCTCTCGCCTGTGCTTTAATACACGGTCCCCATTTTCAGTTCCCTCATTTCCTTAAGAGATGTTGAAAAGCTGGAGACGACACAAACCACGTGAGTGGAGTGAAGCAACTTGAGGAGTCAAAGGAAATGCTCATCAGTGTTTGTTCTTAAACATTTGGGGACGTGCACCATATTTTGGGACCAGAGCATGGGAACTGTGTGAGAAAACCTCTTCTGTCTTCTCTCGCCTGTGCTTTAATACACGGTCCCCATTTTCAGTTCCCTCATTTCCTTAAGAGATGTTGAAAAGCTGGAGACGACACAAACCACGTGAGTGGAGTGAAGCAACTTGANTGTTCCCTGGCATTCGGAGCATCGCTCCGTGCTCCCGCTGCTGGGGCTGTGCTCTGCCTGCCTGGGATGGGCTCCCAGTCCATGAAGGTTCTCTGCCACCTCCTGTCATCATAATCGTGTTTAGCACTTTGCTTCTCTGTCAGCACAGCTCCATCATTCCTATGGGATTTGGATGGACTGCAGTGCCTTGAGCCTTTTGTTTCCTACCTGAAATTTTATGAAGTTTTTCAGGGATACAGTGCTTTTATGACCTCATCAATAGAAAATGCTTCACTTGCACTGGATGTTCCTGTAGCTTTGTTTGATTTTCTCAGGCTTTAGTTTAAATAGGTTTTTATCTGCTGGCATCTGTTTTCACTTCGGTTTTGATGGGGTCTGGCTTTCTTGTTGGGGCTCCATCCCCTTTGGCTCAAGCCCTCCCCAGCTCCCACCTTGCAGCCTGGTTACAGGCACCGCGTGGGTCCTGGGCTTTACTCTTTCAGCCTCTGTTGTCCTCTGTGTCATTTGCAGGCACTTTTTAGTGAAGTGTGATCTCTGCCATGAAGTGAGAGCCGTAGTCTGGGCTTAAGGTTGGTCTCCGAGTAGGATGAGCTTGTGTAGGGCAGGACCCTGAGCCCCCTCTGCTGCCTCTCCTCCCTCCTGAGCGGGCTGAGCTCCTGTGAGCAGGGCAGCACCGTGCTGGTGAGAATTAAGTCAGAATAAAAGGAAAAAAAGGAATATTAAAAGGAAGAGATGACAGTTATCCTTGAGTTAGAAGTTATCAAGTGCAGAAAATTGATAAAGGAAGTTAAAAACACAAGGGGAAAAAAATCTGTGGCTGTCAGTGCAAGGAACAGTAAGAAAGTATTTGTATTAGGAACAAAAGAAATTCTAATAATGGTTTGTGTAGACTTATCACGGCTGAGGAGAGGTAAAATGCATAATAAAGCAGAAAAACTAGACATGTTTAATAAATATTGCTGTTCCCTATTTGTAAGGAGGAGGAATGATCCCCTTTGAGCCCATGTGCACAGGAGCTGCCAGGGCCAGCCTTAGCCAGAGGCTGAGCAGGGCCGGGGCTCCCAGCTGGTCCCTGTGGGTGATGCTCCCTGGGGTCTCCTGCCAGGTCTGCCCTGGGCCTTTCTGCCTTTCTTGCCTCCTGCAAGACTTGGATAAAGCGAGAATATTCCAGAGGATTTGGTGGATGCTGCTGTTGCAGTCTCAGCGTGGCCGGTGCGGGGACGAGAGCGCCAGGGGAGGAGCTGATGGCCATGTCAGATGGGTTTGTTCTTCAGCAGAGGTGGTGGAGGAGGGGTCGTGTCCTGAGCCCGCAGCGTCTGATTGGGAGTCATGGCCCAAAATGGCCCATGGTGGCACGAGCTGGTGTGAAACAGGCTGCAGGCAGGCTCTGGCAGCAGCACTGGCCTTGCCAGTGGGGCTGTGAGGGACGCAGGGGCTGCAGTTGCCCACAGGGCTCTGGGTTGTGGGGTGGTCTCCATCGGGTGAGCTTGGATACCAATCATGGGGTTCGTGCCTCTGGAGGGATGGGGCTGCACCTGCGCTTGGCATGGGGACACCAGAGAGGAGCAGAAATGCCGAGCCAGGCTTTGGGGTGGGAAAGGGACAAACGCTGCAGGGTGAGCAGCACTGAGTCGGTGGGAGTGGGGGAATGCAAACCAGAGCATGGGAACTGTGTGAGAAAACCTCTTCTGTCTTCTCTCGCCTGTGCTTTAATACACGGTCCCCATTTTCAGTTCCCTCATTTCCTTAAGAGATGTTGAAAAGCTGGAGACGACACAAACCACGTGAGTGGAGTGAAGCAACTTGAGGAGTCAAAGGAAATGCTCATCAGTGTTTGTTCTTAAACATTTGGGGACGTGCACCATATTTTGGGAAACTCTCTGCCAGAAAAAAAAAATTCTCACTTGTTGATTTTTGTCTTCACGGAGCCAGTTCTCCATGGGTTTTAAAAAAAAGAAAATGAAAAGAGCAGGTAGCAGAGCCCTTGGTTTTAGCAAAGTGCGTAGCAAGAAACAATACCTGGAAGCTGGATCCAAACATTCAGATGGCAAAATGAAGACGCAGAAATATTTTTAAGGGTGGGAGGTGGAAATTTGGAGCAGCAGGGCAGATTGGCTGTTAGACCAAACTATCAAGGGGAGCTGTGGAGGCAGCAGGCTGGATGCTGCTCCTTATTCTCTGTACGTGGAATAAGTGTTCGGGGTTTTCGAGCCATGAGCCAGGGCAGAGTTGTGTGCTGCTGCAAAGAGTGGCCGCTCTGGGGCTTCACAAATGCCCCCACTTTCTGTCTCTCTCTTGGTGTCCGGTTTGCCAGCGTCCGAGAGCAGATGGCTGGGGAAGGACTGTGAGGAACAGAGGAAATACTGAGTCAGCTTCCCTTTAATTTACTCTCCAGGTCCCACCAAATGGACCCTAAGTGACTCTCACTTCCAAACCCTACGGGATGCTCCAAACCCTCCAGACCATCGCACTCACCCTGGTGTAAGCCCTTGCATGAAACCAAAGCACCTCCAGGTGGCTTTTTCCGCCCTCCAGCAGAGATATAACTAAAGAAATTCACAGGTAATCTCCTGTAACATTGAGCACAAAAGGATATTTATTTACTTTTTGAGGCAGGAAATGATAATGAATAAGGTCGTTAGGGAACACATGGGATTCAGTCATTAAATAATCTGCTTTATATTCCTAATGCAAAAGGAACAGGCAGAGCAGCAGAGAGGAGTGCTTAGAGCAATGTAGAGGAATATGGGTTTTTATGGAAGCGCTTGTGGTCCAGAGGAGACTCCGTTCCCTCTCCCAAGGGGAAACCTGTTGTGGGAAAGGGAACCTATCGTAGAAAACCTCTCGCAGACAAAATGGGAGGTATTTACAAACTGCTGCAGAGATCAGAGAGGAAATTTCCCCTGGCTGATGCTGAAAATCAGGCAAAAAAAGCAGCAACTGAGCTGAGGTGGCTGAGTGAAGATGTAAACAGTATTAGGGGCAGTAAGCAGTAGGCTTTTAAAAAGTATAAACAGTCTGGTAAGGAGGAGGATAGGAAGATCTATTAAAATAAGCAGAAGGCAGTTAAAAGGATAATTAGGAAGGCAAAAAGAAATAGAGAAGATCTAATTGCTAAGAATATTTTGACTTCAAAGAGTTCTTTAGATATATTCGGAGCAGACAGAAGCTCGCAGAGGGAACTTGTCCACTGAAGGTGATGCCAGGGATTGGAGCGGGAGATGTGGGAACAGCAGATGTGTAAATGAGCTGTTGGATGCCTCTGGCTGGGTTTGTGCCTCCAGGAGGTGCTGGGAGTGTCCAGGACCCAGCTTGTGTCCCGTGCTGGGAGCTCTGCGAGCAGCGCAGGGAGCTGCAGGACGCTCGGGCAGCTTCACGCTGTGGGGATGCAGCTTTCAAACCGAGGTTCACGCAGCTTGCCAGGAGCCCTGAAGTGTTGGTGTTGCGTGGCCAAAATGCCTCCTTGCCGCACTCGCCTGCGAGGAGTGGGGGTGACCCTGGAGCACAGCCAGGCCTGAAGCTTCTTCTGATGACCTTCATGACCTTCATGACTGCCAGGGTGGAGAAGACCTCTCAGATGAAGCCCAACCTTTGACCACTTTGTCAGCCAAGTGCCACCTCCAGTCATTTCTTGAACACCTCCAGGGGTGGTGACTCTACCACCTGCCTGGGCTGCCCATTCCTATGCTTGCAACTCTTTCCATGGAAAAACTCCTCCTGATGTCCAGCCTGAGCCTCCCCTGGCCCAGCCTGAGGCTGTTTCCTCTCCTCCTGTCCCTGTTCCCTGGGAGCAGATCCCAAATCGCCCCGGCTGCCCCTTGCTGTCAGGAGCTGTGCAGAGCCACAAGGTTCCCCCTGAGCCTCCTCTGCTCCAGGCTGAGCCCTTTCCCAGCTCCCTCAGCCTCTCCTGGTGCTCCAGACCCTTCCCCAGCTCCGTTCCCTTCCCTGGATGTGCTCCAGCCCCTCCATGTCTTTCTTGATGTGAGGGATCCAGAACTGGACACAGGACTCGAGGTGTGGCCTCACCAGTGCTGAACACAGAGGGACCAATCACTCCCTCTCTGAGTTCAGCAGGCAGCAAATGAGAAGGAAAGATTGTGCCACAATTAAAATGTGTTCTGGCTGGAAGTTCATGAGTCCTGTGCATAAAAACCTGGGGACAATTTATGCACTTTCTCACTAAGCTCACCCGATTTAGATTTTCCTGCTTTGATCAGAGTTGCTTTTCTCAGCAAGCTGCCCTTGCAGAGAGCTGGGGTGTTACGGACTCCTTTGTATATGTAATTAAAAGCAGTCTTGTATCTTGATATCCCACTGTGGTTAACATTTCCTTTAAAAAACTGGGTTGACTGTAACAGGCTGGGAAAATTGGGGATTCTTCTGGTGGCTGATGCAGGGGCAGGTGGGCTCCTGTTCGCCTGCTTACCCTGGTTTGGACGGTAGGATCAGCAACACCAGAAGATGTTTTGTTCAGGTTCTTATGTTTGTAAGGATGGCTTCTGTGTGTTCCCACGCCAGATAAGTTGTCACAGCCTGGGGCAGGGAGGTTTTCCCAGCAGTGGATGCTTCCTCTTGGTTCCACCAACGTGCCTCAGCGCTGTCTGCTCACAGATATTTCTGGAGTTTGAATTCCTGCTCCTCACCCAGCCGCCCCCATCGTGTGGATTTCAGCAAGTTCGGGAGGCAATTAGCAGCGCTCAGAGCGGCTGCAGCGCGGGGCTCTGCAGGGCTGCTCCTGGGGAGCTGTGGTTGCACGGGCAGTGCCTCGCCAATGGACCGGCTCTCGGTGTCAGCGAGCGCCGCATGCCTGGTGTCACATCCTCACTGCAGGCTGGAATTGGCCCGCTCGGGAATGTGACCACATCCATTGTTCCTGGATTAGGCCTTGTCCCTTAAAGCACAGAGCGCTTCACTCGCAGCCCTGCCTGTGTGTTTGGCTGGGGGCTGCCAACTCCCTTGGCTTGAGCGAGGTGTCCAGCTGTGCCCAGCTGTGCCCAGCGCTGCTGCCACGCTCTGCACAGCCCACACTCCGTGTCCTTATCCCAGAGCGGCCCGTGCGCCTCCTGGCCACTGTTGCCTTGCGCAACCCTGCCTTTCCTTGCAGGCAGTGAAGAAGCAAGACCCCTGCTTGGCAAAGACGAGCTCGCCGGGTGGGAGAGCAGCAGCCCCTGGATTCACACCTTGGGCTCAGGGGGAACCAGCACACCTGGTTAGGCTGTTCCATGATGGCGGCAGGATGGTCTTCTTTAAGCTGCTGCACTTCTGATGGAGTGGAGAAATGTCCTAATTATTGAACACCTAACTTTTCAAACGGGACTTGAGAGGTTTCGTATTGAATGTTACTAGCCCATGTAAGGACCTACAGTCCTAGCAGTGAAAAAGCTCCTTGTATGGAGAAAGAGCTTGGGAGTGACATTGGGCAAGTTCCAGCAGGTCCAGGTGGATGTTTTCCATGTGCCCATGCTGCTCTAATATTAAACCCCTTCATTTTCACCTGCATTACGTGCTAATGAGAGCAGGGTGTCTGTGGGGCTGAACGGGAAACAGCACAACGAGCACACCACGTCTGTTGTTGCGCTCTGCTTTCCTCTGTCCTCAAATCTGATCTCCTCCAACTTTATATTCCATCCGACCAAATTACAACCAGAGGAAAATGGTAATTTGATTCAAGGGGAGAAAAGTTAAATTAAAGTTCAAAACCAATATGTGGGAGATAATTGCGCAAAAGTGATGTAGATGTTGAGGAGAGGCTTTTGTCCATCAGCGGATGTAACTGGCAGTAAAGGAAGTTGCATCTTGTACTGGAAAAGAAAAGGAGGGATTTGGAGTCCTGGAGCCACCAGCCCAGAGAAGGAGGAGATGGAAGCAAGAGATCCTGGTGGAGGGAAGGGTTTGCTGAGGAGATGTTACTGCACCCAGGCTTGTGCTGGAGCTGCGCTCAGATCCCAGCTCGCTCTGTGGAGGGCAGGGAGCTCCCTGCCTGCCAGGGTGTCTGCAGCACAGGACCTGCTCTGGTTCCAGCTGCCCCACGGTGTCCCTGCGGTGCCAGCTCCGATTTGGTAACTCCCGGTTTTTATGTAGCTTGTCAGACCTAGGATACATTGTAGGAAAATCGGAGATACATCCTGTGGGTGGTGAGAACTTGAAATTTTGTCAGAGCTGGGCTCTGATTGTTTCCCAGCAGGGATCCTGGGTTAGCTGGTCGTGCTGCCTCCGTCCCAAGGGCTGGCTACCACAGCTTGATTGGTTGGCTACCAATCCTTGAAAGGATTGTTGGAAGCCTTTAAAGGCTGAGTGATGCAATTTCCAGTAAAATTCTCACTCCAGTGAGCTTTCACTTGACCTGGTTGCATCAACTCTGACGAAAGCAACCGCAAGACCAACGCCCCCCCCTCAGGTGCGGTGCTGGACGTGGCGTGTGCAGGGCTGTGTCAGCCGCCAGCGCTGTGCTGCGCCTGCCAGGGAGTCCTGACCGCCACCAGCAGCTGCTGCATCCCCTGAGATCCTCCTGCCATGCTCCTGGCCACGCTTTGTGTCTTTTGGCACCCACCGGCAGCACCGTGGCTTTGGCCAGCGCTGCAGCCTCGTTCCCCGCTTGGCCGCGGCAGCGCTGCAGAGGCGGTGTCAGACTCCCGGATCCAGCCCAGGGACTCCTTGGCTTGGCCTACCTTTGCGGCTGCCTGCTGCCTTCATGTTCAGAAGCATCCAGGATTTCCTTTAAAAATAGCTGTGTGCTTTTTATGAGGAGGATTTTCCAAGCGCAGTCTGGAGGCAGAGCAGCACGTTACCGTCTGCAGCCTTACTGAGTAACTGGAGGTGTGAACTCCCTCAGCCCTCGTTTGTTGGATGTTAACGACACTGCGAGTCATCCTGGGGAAGGGAGGAGTGGGTGGCAAGCAGAGCCTGGGAGATGGGAAAGAGAAGCCCGGCCAAGAGCGTACTGTTGCCAAAAGATGTTGGTGCTGGTCCTCTGCCTTCCGTCTGTGGTCGTCTGCTGCCGATCTCACGGGCTCGTGTTTGCTGGAGCCTTCTGGGGGTTGATTTATGTCCCTAACCTTGGAAAAGCACAGCAAAAAACCCAAAAAAGGCAGGGCTCGGTGCCAGGTTGGTGAGTAACTTGGCTTGTGGAGGGCAGCAGTGAGTGGGGAGCAGGAAACAGGGAGAGGAGGTGGACGGGTGTGAGGAGGAAGGCAGCACCTGGGACCATCAGACCACTGCAGCCACTCCAGGGCTCACCTCTGCTGCGGTGTAAGGGGACGGGGATTGTGGCGTTAAAGCCAGAGGACTGAAGTTCAGCAGTGGTGTGGATGAGAAAGGAGAAGTCTCCTTCAGCAGCCCTCCCTGCAGTGTGCTCAGCAGCTCACAGGGATGGGCTGAACCTGCAGGAGGGCAGCCTGAGGGGCTGCTGTGGCCTGGGTGGGGATGTTGCTGCAGAGTCAGCTCCACTCAGGGCTCAGCTCCGCTCAGGGCTCGGCTCTGTTCCCCCAAGAGCTTTAAGGCATGGTGTGATTCAAGTTCAGCACCCAATCTGGGGTTGTCATCCCTCTGTGGCCACACTGGGGTCTGACCCTGCTTCCTGGCATGGCTTGATAGCGGTGGCTTTTTGGCTTGTGTTGCATCAGCTCCTCAGCTGGCTGAGGTCAGGCCTGGTGAAGCTGAGCACTGGCGAGTCCCAGTTTCTAGCCTGGTTACAAGGAGTTGAAGAATAAACCGTTCCCGAGGTTGCCAGAGCCGTGGACATGAGCAGGAGCTGGGTTTTGAGCCCTGGAGCGGTGCCCGTCCCCCCTGCCGTGCCCCACCTCCCCTGGGCTGGCACCAGACCCCACGCAGGCTCCGGTCACGGCTCTGAGCCCTGGGACAGAAACAGCCCCGAGCAGTGCCCTCGCCCTTCCAGCTGCTGCTGGGCCTCCACGGGGTTTTTATCTCAGTAGCTGTGATTTATACCTGCAGATCTGGGGAGCTTCTGCCCTGCAGTGGCCAGTGGGGTCCTTGCTTTCCAAGAAGCAGGTGGACCTTCCTCCTAGGATGAAGCCAAGTGGAGAATTCTGTTTTAGGACGTGCTGTATAAAAACATTTGCGTCCCATCTTACTGCTCCCCCTGCAGTGTGGGCAGGGCTCTTGTGCCAGGTGTTGCTCTGAGCTCCAAGGCAGTCCTAGAAGGCTCCTGAGGACACTCATGGAACCCCTCAGGCTCACTCCCATCGCCCTCCCCAGCCCTCTGCCCTCTCCAGGAATCTCGCAGCCCCTGCTGCACCCTTTGGATGTCGGTTTTGAGTGGTTGTGTTTGCTCAGGGATGTGGTTGTGGAGCAGCTCCCTCAGTGCCCGGCCAGTTTGGCTCACACAGAGCTGCGGGGTCAGAGCAGGGGCTCACGCTGTCCCCAAAGGCAGGAACCCAGCACCCCTGTCCCCCTGGGGTGTCACCCAGTAACGCAAAGCCTGTGGCAGGCGGGGGACACGGATATCCTGTGGTCTGCCCTGTCCCAGGAGACTGGCACAAGGTGTGCTCTGGGCAGCTCCAGCTCTTACGCTCCATTTCTTCCAAAATGTGCAGAGGTTTCCCAAGGTGCAGCTCAGCAGGGGTACAAAGGGTTGGTAACAGGAAATGAGATGAAAGCAGCTTTCTGTTCCCAAGGCTGCTGTGCCAGAGCGTGCTTTGGGTCAGCACTGCGCCTCAGGAAAAAGGGTGAAATCCCAGAGTTCGGCAAATGGGCAGATTCCCTGCAATGCTGTTCTTCTTGATGTGAAACTTCTTTATCAGCAGAGTGACAATGGAGGGCAGCACCCAATTTCACCAGGGACCACAGTCATTTGTGAGCAAACTCGGCTCTGTTTGCCGTGATGCCACGGGGATGGAGCTGAATGAACTGGCTGGGTTTTCCTGTTACACTGAGAATTTCTTACTGCGTGTTCTCAGCCTGGCAGGGTCCGGCTCTGCCTTTCCTTCTCCTTGTTCCGTGGCGACAGGGGCTGCAGGCCCTGAGCACTGCAGGTGCACGTAAAGGACCTTCTGCCTCCTTGAATTTTTAAATAAGACACACTCTACCTTCACATGTTAAGGTTTTTTTTCTCCTGAAATGTTGGTGCCCAGAGCTACATGTGGCTACTCCAAGTGTGTGATAACTGCCTGTTGAGTCTGCTGGTTTATCGAGACACATCGGGACATTTAAATTTACATGGGTGTTTTACCCTGTTACTGGGATTCTTTGGAGCTCAGCTGAAAAATGGGAAAGCGGATATTAGTTGGTGTTAGTTTAAAGTCCTACTGTGTAAAAAATTGACTTTTAAAAGAGTTAAATAAAAATAAAATTTAAATAATAATAACAATAATAGTGGTAAAATAATAAAATAATGATAAGTTGTTAAATAATTAAAAAGTTAAATAAACAATATGAATATTTAAGAAAACACATTTTGTATTTCTGTACCCCATTTCCCAAGTAAAAACTACTGAAAACTGCTGCCTGAAATGCCATTGCCATGTGCTCCCCTGCCTCTGCACCCAGCCTGGCACAAATCTTGGCACCGTGTGTGGTTGTGCTGGAATGAAGACGTAGTGAAGTGAAACTCGATGGGTTTCCATTCCCAAGGTCAAACAACACACAATTCATGCCCTGGCTCCTCTCCCTCTGACTCAAAGGACGTTCCCCAGTGAGCTGTGGTGGGACCAAGGGGCCACAAACGCTGCCCCTGTCTCCGAGGGAAACATCCGCGTGCTGCCCTGGGGCTCTGTGCCGGCCCCACGGCGCTGCTGCCGCCGTGGGTTCTGCTCTGTGTGCCTGCAGCCTCACACCTCTGCCACCTGGGAATCGTGGAATCATTGAGGTTGGAGAAGATCATCAAGTCCAGCCTGTTGGACTCCCATCAAGTCCATCCCATGGTGGAGGTGAGAGTGCTGTGAGTCCCAACCCTGCCGTGCTCACACTTGCAGCACTGGGGGATGCATTTCAGCCTCTTTCACCCATTTCTGAGGTCCCATCTCCTTCCCGAGTTGCCCTCACTCTCCTGAAAGGTGTTGGTTTGGTTTAGCTCTGCTGCTGATGGTCTTGCTTGTCGCCTTCCTCGCTACTCCCAGAGCAGTTTTGGGACAGGAAACCTGCAGGCTGTGGGGCAGATGGGTTCATGGCACAATTCTGGTTTCTGCTTTTTTTGCCTTTTTAAACAATTCCTTACCTTCCCTTTCTCCTCTGACTGGTAACTTGCCCTGAGCTGATGTTTTCCCTGCATGTAAAGGCCAGCTGAGATCAGGTTCAACCCCTTTCTAAAACAAAGCATGGATCAGTTGGATCTTTTTTGTAATTCTGTTCTGATTTGAGTGGTTTGCTTGATTTGAGTGGTTTCTGCCCATTCTCCCTGGTGGGGAGAACCCCACCCCTGGTGGTCCTGGGTGCCACACATCCCCACCTGCAGAGCTGTGAGAAGCTCCCTGGCAGGGGTTGCACCTCCCAGCCCCTCGTCAGAGCGTGGTCAGCGCAGGGTCTCCTCACCCATTTCATCTTCGCTTTCCCTGGGAGCTTTTGTTCGGTCCCAGCTGGCGTTGGCAGATTTTTGCTGCTCAGTTTACCCAATTCACTCTGAAACTTGACTGCATTGCAAAGATCTTTGGTGATGTTTCCGTGGGCGGATGTGGTTGGTGTGCGTGGCTGTGAAGGGGCAGAGGAGGGATGAGCCCCAAAGAGCCCCTGACCATCCCTTCACGGCACGGTCTGGAGCCTGCTTGAGCTCTGCCAAGCGCAGGTTTGGCTCCCAGCCCCTGAGGATGGCCCAGTGCGTGCGGGAAGGAGGCATTTCACGCTCTCCACGCTCGGTGTCAGCAGCGCAGGAGCTGCTCGGTGCCCCCTGCGTGCCCCCGGTCACTGCCAGCTCTGTCTGGGTCCTGGGTGCTGCTGGAGCTCCTGCTGCTCCTGCAGCCGTGTCTGGGCTCAGGGGAGGTCGGCTGAGGAGTTGGAGCCCATCCCGTCGCAGCTCCCGGTGCCTTCTGGGCTGGCCATGAGCAGGTCTCCATCAGGCAGCACGTGGGGCTGCACACTTGGCAGGTGCTCCATGAGCTAAAGCAGTTTTCAGGGGGACAGTGTAGGTCCTCCTGCAGCCCCAAGAGTCTGGAGAAACCCCCTGCCCGTATCTTTGCTCCTGCTCAACCCTGCATGCGCCAGCAAGCGTGAGGGGGCCTGCACAGCTGCTCACTCTGCCTGAAGATGAGGATCCTGTGCGATCCCATCAGGCCTGGAGGGAGCTGTGAGGTTTTCTGTGGACAAAACCACCTTCAGCTTGTTGAAAACAATGTGGGTCATGGGGCTCTTATTTGGAATTTTTACTGAGTGTTTCTCTTTGGGCAGGCACGTGGCAGTGCTGAGCCCCTGTTCCACGGTTGCAGCTCCACAGGTGTTCCCTGTTCGGCTTTTCCCGTCTTTGGCACCACTCGAGGGGGTTTTGGGGCAGCATCTCACCCAGGGTGGGGAATGCAAGCTGCCTTGGACTGCGCTGCTGTGTGGAGCTGTGGAGGCTGTGGATGGACAGGATGGAGGTGCTGGTGGCACTGATGGCGGAGGCACTTCCTTCATTGCATTTGTGCCCCAGGTCAGCATTTCTGTTTGATGGTTGCTCTCAGCAATTGCCCTTGGTTTCCCTGGAGCAGCTGTGGTGCTGCTGTGGCCGTGCCCGGGGTTCAGTGCCAGTCCCCTCCACTGGGAGTGCCTCGGGGACCTTGCAGGGCACGGCTGGAGGGGGCCGTGCTGCCCGTGTCCCGTGGGGCTGAGCTGGCAGGGTCAGTGTCGGTGCAGAGGGAGCAGGAGCTGCTGGATTCTCCTGGGTGAAAGCAGGGGAGCATCCAAAGGAGAAATCTCCCCCCAGGCCTTCAAACGGCTTCCCCCAGCAACCTGTGCTCCTCTTCCCTGGGCCTGCTGCTGCGGGAGGAGGCAGCCCCAGTGCATCCCTGTGCCTGCACCACGACGCTCCCACCACATGAGGGGCTGCTGGCAGCTTCCAGCCATGCTGGCCCCGGGGTGGCTGTGACCCTGCCTCCCTTCCCATTCCGCATTACCAGAGGCAGCCATGGCCCAGCTGTGTGGCTGAGGCTGTTCCCGTGTTCCTGGAGGAGCGGATGCCTGTGCCCGCTTCCCGCCTTGCCCTGCTGGTGCTGCTGCTCGTGATCTCCTGTGTGCCAGGGCTGGGGCTCAGCTCGTGCCCTTTGGAGCTAATCCACCTCTGGCTGTGCTCTCCTGCTCTCCCACAGGGGAGAAAGAGGCTCCTCTGATCTTGGATAGCCCCAGGAAAGGCAATGGTGCTCTCTCCTTGGCCAGCACTGGATGTCTTACCCCAGCTGGGAGCACAGATCCATGTGGAGCCGCACACAAACCCTCCTTTGAGACCCTCGAGTCTCAGCTCTGGTCCTGCAGTGCCTGTGGGGATGGTGGTGGCACTTTCCTGGTGGGAATCAGGCTCCCATCCTCAGTTCGGGCATGCACTTTGTAGTGCCTCCTTTAGCCATGAACATGCAGAGGGATTTTCCCCGTCTCCTCCTTGTGATGAGGGGTGATAAATGAGAAGCTTGGTCTGGTTGACAAGGTGGAGATCGATCAAAGGCTGGACTTGATCTTGGAGATCTTTTCCGAGTGAAATGATTCCGTGATTCTGTGCAGGGTGTGGTGCCGTCCATGGGAACTGGCCTGGAGAGCAGCTGAGCGGTGCCCAGTGGGGCTGGGGATGCAGGCAGGGAATGCAGCAGGGACAGGAGGATCCCGCTCCGAGCAGCTGCCGTTTGTTTGAGAAGGGAAATGCTCCAGCTCAGGTCGTGCTCTTCAGGAGCGTGTCCCTGTATGGCTGAAGGGAACTGATGGAGAGCTTGGGCTTTTGTGGACTGTGCAGTGAGTGCTTTGAAGCTACACTTCAAGTTTTATTTGACTGGAAAGCATTTAGGAAGTGATTTTGAATCCATTTGGTTGATTCACTGCTATTCCTGCAGTAGGATGCAGAGCAGTGATTCTGTAATTAATTTAATTACATGCTTATTCAATCTTTCCTAAACTAGTAAAATTTCAGAATGCTTTCGAATTCAATGAAATGTGATTTTTCAGGGGCAGGAGGGAGGGAAGGCGGGGAAATTTCAAGTTATGTTTTCTCCCTTGGTTGGTGTTCCAGCGCTCCCTCCCCGGCACCGCGGCGTTGGCGTTGGGCACCCCCAGCTGCATTTTGGTTATTTACCAAATTCCTGCCTCTGCTCGGTGCTTCCCTGCTGAAATGGGACCTTTGAGAGAAGCTGCAGGAATAAAATCATAAAAAGCCTTTTCTTGTTCTTTCCCCTACCTCCTCCATCTTTGCTGGTACCTAACGTTCGTTCCTCTCGCTGCTTTTATTGCCTTTGAATTTGGCCAAAACAATCTATTATGTAATTGGGCTAATGAGTTCCAGCCCACTCTCCATCCTTCCCTCTCAGCACAGCAAGCAGCTAATCTCTTCCCAGTTTACCTTTCTACCCTTTTCGGTTGTTAATTTAGAAGTGTCATTTCCAAATCTGCCACTCCTCCTCGCTAAGGCTCATTTTTATTTATTTTTAAACTCTGTAGAAGGCCTTGAATGAGTAACCAAATATCTCCTGGGCTCTGGAATTTAACAGTCTTTGCCCTTTGTTCAGCTGGGTCAATGCATGAATTCACAAGTTACTAAATTAAAAAGGAGAAAAAAAAAGGCAAATGTCTGATTGTGGATTGGATTTAGATTTTTTTTTCCCTGAAGAAATGAAATACAAAGAGGAACTAGTATTTGCAAATAGTTTAAAAAGTAGCAATTTATTTTAAAATCTTGTACCAAGGCCAATTTTTATGACAGAGCTAAACACCGAACTGCTTTTTTTTTCTGAAGGCAAAGTGGTCAAATCCAACTTTCTGTGTTTAAGAAGCTCGAAACTGCAGATCTCCTTACAGCATAAACACGGGTAGAGTGGGCAAAGGTTTGATGAGCAGAGGTTACAGCTGGAGCACAGAATCACCACAATGTCAAGATGGTTTCCTTAATTTCTCGTGCCTGAAGAAGATCCTGTCAGGCTGCTGCATAAAAAGTCCGTGTGAAGCAGCAGAGCCTGAGCGCACCCAGGTCCTGCTTGCGACAGCTGGAGCTCCCTCCTGCCTGAACAGACCTCCTTGCACTCTTTTATGAGGGTGTCTTTATAAAAAAATGTTTAAAAAGAGTGAAGTCTCCATTTACAAAAGAATTGTGGGCAGCAGTGCTGGCTGGTGGGAATGGGGCTGGTTTAGAGCAGCCCAGGGTTTGGCCTTGGCTGGAGCTTTATCCCTGAGCCAGGAGCCGTTCCCTGGCCAGGATGGCTCCGGTGTGGGACAGGGGCTGGGCTGGGCTCGGGGCAGGTGCTGGGATTGCTCTGTCTCTGTCTCTTGCTGCTCCTCAGGAGCATGAGGAGCCTTTTCCCTGCCTTGGGATGCAGAGCTTCCCCGGCAGGCACGGGAGGAGCTGCTTCCCGGTCCTGCCACTGCACCAGGTGGGCTCTGCTGGGCTGCAGATCTCCCCAGGGGCTCCTTTACAGTACCAGGGCTCCTCAAGCTCTGCAAGAGGCTCACAGGGTTGGGGATTTTTGGGAGGGGTCTCCTGAGCTTTGCTGTGGCAGGGCTGGGTGGCTGAGCTTTGTGCCGGGGCTGTCACGGGGGCTGGGGAGCCCCAGCAGGGCCTTGCCAGGCTGGAGCCGCGTTGCAGCTTGGCAATGTTTTCCATATTGGTGGGAGACACCTCCCACCCTCCTCCCCCTGGCCTTCGAGTCAGCTCTGAAGCATTGCTTCCTCTGCTCCAGCCGCTGGAGGAGATGACTTCCATGCTGCTGCCTCCTCCTCCTTCTCCTCCTCTTCCTCCTCCTCCTTCTCCCCATCTTCATCTCTTGGTGTTTGAAGCTCTAAAAGGAGGACTTCCAGGATGTGAGCTGGCTGCTGATGTGGCGACAGGAGTTGGTGGCCTTAGTGCCTGGCGATGGTGCGAGCCCAGATGGGTTCGGTGGGACTTGAGGAGTGGTGGATTTGCCATGAGGGATGGTTCCACCCCAAATTTTAGTTGGTTTCTGTCTCATGAAGCGAGAGCAGTTGGTATCTGGCGGTACGTGGCAAGAAGAGACTTAAAATCGGAGTTCTTTTTAAACTGAAATGCATTTTAGTGCATCAAAATTGGCAGCTGTTCCCAATTTGGGTGACTTTGGCTGTTGTGTCCCTCAGCGTTGCCTTTGCCTTTGATAACTTTTTGCATTCTAAACGATAAATGCAACTGCAGACCTTAAATGACCTTAATTTCTCCAAATTGGATGCTTCGTGCCCAATGTGACAGAGTCAGAGTTAAAATTAATATAAATTTTGTAAATCAGTAGACTGACCTTTTGGTGAACTGGAAAGAAATGTCAAATTTCTGTTTCCTCCCCCCACCCCGTAATCAGCAGTCTGTAATGAATGAATTATTCCTAATTTCGAGATTGTAGCTCAAAAGGGCACTCAAATGGCTGAAATCCCATAAGAAAGACTGACCTTTTGGTTGTCTCTGATGAAAATTCAAGATTTTCCCTGAATTTAGCAGTCTGTAATGGACTGCATGAGATGTTACTGCAGCTCAGCAGGAGCAGCTCCTCATTTATTTTGCTGATATATTTATATTAACACTGCACGATCCCCCAGCACACCTTCAGTGCCTCGCAGGAGCATTCAAGGTGTAGTTAAGATGTGGTGCCAGGACTTCTCATCAGGTACAAAGCGACTGTGAAATAAATGATTCCCCTCCTGCTCCAGGGAGAACTGATTGTTTGTCATCCCCTGCATTTCCCTGCCGCGGTTTTGGTGATGCTGAGATGTGCAGGAAGGTCCACAGGACTTTGAGGTGCACAAGGAGCAGTAAATCTGTGTTCCCCACAAGACACTGCCAAGGACTGTGGGTCTGATTTTGCTCAGAAACTGCTGGGGAGAGTTCTGGGTTTGGACAAGGTGTTTATCCCTCGTGCCTTAGCACAGCCGCCTGCACGTGAGAGCTTAAATGCTGCTTGCTCTGGGGATTTTTTTCAGAGAATCATGGAATGGTTCTGCCTGCAGCTCTGGGGTCCTCAGCATCGGACAGGGACCTGTTGGAGCAAGTCCAGAGATGCACTGAGGTCTGGAATCCCTCTGCTCTGGAGCCAGGCTGGGAGAGCTGGGGGTGCTCACCTGGAGAAGGCTCCAGGGAAACCTCAGAGCCCCTTCAGTGCCTAAAGGGGACTTGAGAAAAGGAAGGAGAGGGACTTTTCATGCGGGTACATAGTGACAGAACACGGGAATATTTTAAAGTGCCAGAGGGCAGGGATAGATGGCATTTTGGGAAGGAATCGTTCCCTGTGAGGTGGTGAGGCCCTGGCCCAGGGTGCCCAGAGCAGCTGTGGCTGCCCCTGGATCCCTGGCAGTGCCCAAGGCCAGGCTGGACAGGGCTTGGAGCAGCCTGGGGGAGTGGGAGGTGTCCCTGCCATGGCAGGGGTGGCACTGGATGAGCTTTAAGGTTCCTCCCAACCCAACCCAGTCTGGGATTCCCTGGTGAATAGACAAGGAATCACACGTGCTTGGCCTCCATAAACTTTTCCTCTATCTCTGCCCCTAAAGGGGCTTCCCTTTTGGTACAGAAACATATTTTGTAATAGATAATGAGTGGACATAAATTCTGGAGAGAAGTTTCATAAAACTCCCTGGTGTTGGGAAAGGCCCGGCCCCGCTGGCACCAGGCCCCTGCATTTCAACACCCGGTGGCCACCAAACCCCGCTGGGGCCAAGCCCCGGGCAGCGCTCGGTGCCTCTGTGCTGCTGGATTTTGGGCCCTTCCCGGGCACTCAGAGCCCTCTGTGGGCTGCAGGGAGCAGCTGGAAATGTGGGGCATGGAGCAGTTGTGGTTGGGCATCACTGATCCTTCAGAAGAAGGGATGCAGATTTATTTGGGGAAAAACCAACATGAAGGTGCTCTGGACTCACTGAGCACTGGGAAGCTCATCAGGGAGCTGCTGTTGCTGGCAGCTTTCAAAGCCTGGTACCAACCCTGCTCCCCACAGCTTGGGCCTGGCTTTGTGTGGAGATGTCAGCCCGAGCCCTGACCCACCCTGCTGTTCCAGGTTCCGCTGGGCGCTGAGGGCATCGTGAGTGCGTAACTGCGGGAGGAGCTCAGGGCTCTGGTTCCCATCCTCAAGGGCTGCATTAAGGACTGAAGGTCCTAGCAGTGCTCCTGGCTTTAATGGGTAACCGGTTCCATGGTGTGCGTGGACCTTTGGCCCTGTCTCGGTCTGCACCCCAGCTCTGCCGTTCCAAACGCTCCTGTGGGTGCTCAGAGCCCAGCGGCTGGGCTGGGTGAGCTCAGGGAGGTGCAGTCACTGCTGGTGGCTGCCAGAGAGAGGCCAGAGGAGGCTGCGGGGTCTCAGGAGTTCCTGTGTTCTTGCCAAATCCGCTTTGGTGGGAGCAGGAAGCTGTGGCAGCTTTCCGATGGAGAGTTTGTCGTCGAGCTGTGTTCCTGCTCGTGCTGCTCAGTGTCCCTGGGTCTCCTGCCCCGTGGGAACGCCGCGGGGAACTGCAGGGTTTGCTGGGACAAGCTCTGGGCAGACCCCAAAGAGCAGGACCTGGTTATTTGTTGGGGTCACAGGAGTTTCAGTCTGCACAAACGCTCTCTGCGTAGTGCGAGCTCGGCACCGGGATCCCTCCATCCTGGAACAACCCCCTTAGCCTTGAAAAGCAACCAAATGACCCTGTTTTCCTTCAATCGTCATTGCAGTGGCACTAAGTGGTTTGGAGAGCCCTTAACATTGTTCCTTTCACTGGCCGGGTTGTGTCTGTCTGCTTTTTGGTGTTTTGACTGTCCAGAAGAGTCTAGGGATGACCCTTGGCACTTAGATATCCTCTCCAAAACAAAGGAATGATTTTGTGAATAAAGCACAAAACTGAAATTCAAGAGATAAGTGTCTGGTTCTCACAAAATCTTCTCCTGTGGCTCTGGGCACGTTATACGATCTGCCTTAGACTTTCCAGCACAAGAAATGAATAGAAATTACTTCATCAGCTCACATGCAAATTATCAATATTAGCTGGTGTTTGGAGACAGCAAATGTTGGTCGGTGTTTCTCATGGCTTTGAGGGGTTACAGTGACTGAGGGAGGTTTACTTGAGCCTCTTGGAGCCCTCTTGCCTCTGCTCCTTTGCCTTGTCCTTGTCCTCTTTGGAGGCAGAAAAACATCACCAGGTCAGCTTCAGGATGGCTTTGTCCTGCTAGACCTGACTGGGGTTTTGTGTGCAGGGCAGCACCTGCCAGCGACCTGAGCAGAGTGCCCGGGGTTTTGCTGCACCAGGAGATCAGTGGCGGTGTCATCACACAGGTGGCTCTTTCCAGGTCACAGCTGAGGTACCCTGGAAGAAACTCTCAACACCTTGAGTATTTGGAGTATTTTACCCTCAATCCGTGGATAAACTCCTCCTTTAGTGCTGCCAGGCTGCCATCTTCCACAGATGGTGAATTTTCTTCCAAACTAGCAAGAAATAATACTAACAATAACAATAAAAACTTGCTTCTATTTTATGTTTTTGAGCACTGACAATAGCCTTTGGAAAAGTCCAGTGTTGCTTGCCGAGGAGGTCGCCATGGCTACTGTCCATGCTGGGTTTAACAGCCGTGCTGGCTAATGCAGCACAAACAGATTTGGCTTTTCCTTCTGGCTGTAATGAATAGCAAACTGCTGTGTATTCATTAAGGGAAGCAACTTGCAGAGGTTAAGTGTTTGATTTCTGGAGCTGCCGTCGAGGGCAGTCATCATAAATAAATTGGGCAGCCAAGGAGGAAAAGGGGTTTATAAGACATAAAGTGGGAAGAAAATAAATGCCACCTCGTTCCTTGTTTCTTTCCTTGGGTTTTGCAGCTGTAAGTCGGGATCTTGGGGTCCCAGCCATGCAGATTTTTGTTAGATGTGATCAGATTTGCTGCAGAATGAGCTGTGTCCTTGACAGGAACCCATCTGACTACTTCAGCACAACTGGACCGGCTCCTGGGCTGCAGTCATGCAGGCCAGGCAGGATGGAGGAGAGCGGGGGCAGCACCAGGGAGTCCAGACTGCTCTGCCCACCTTTCCTGGAGAGGCTGGAGAGGCTCCTCACCGTGCAGGCCCTGGCCAGCCGGCGAGGAGCGACGGGCACATTCGGGATTCCTGCTCTAGGATGTGAGCGGTCGGATGGGGGATGCGCCTCTTCCTTTCCCATCTCGGTTGAGCTCGTTGCACGTAAAATGGAAACAGCACAAAATAAAGATGTCACTGGTGGTGTCAGCACAGGGAACAGCCTCCTCATCCTCAGGGAACACCCCTGGCCTCCTCCGTGGCCTCTCAGGACTCCTCTTGGTCTCCAAACAAGTGCTGCTTCCGGGATCGTGTCCTTTGCTGCGTGGTGCTTTGGGGTTTGGTTATTTCCTTGTTGCACAGTTTGGCTGCTTAAAAATGCATCTTGTTTAAATGAATCCAGCACACCCATCGATCCAGATGGCATTGTATTAGTGACCTGTCCTCTTTAATTAGGTGCAACTAATTTTTAATTTTATGTTCTCTGCAAACATGACTGGGAATGATTTTCTGGCTGCTTGTAAATCAGTGATAGATATTGAATCCTTTCAGGGACTGCTTTCTCTTGGAAGAAATGAGGATTCTCTCATTACAGTTGGTTTTCAAAATTTATCAGATAGCTGTTTTTTAATCCACTTAGTATGTGTTTACATTGATTTCTGTTTTAGGGCTGGTGTTTTATTTTTTTTTTAATTTATTTTTTTGACTCAACATCTTGTGCAATAGTAAGCGGTACAGAAAATCTACGTCTCTTATGCTAAAGCAGTTATCTTTCTCAACCAAACCCATAAATCTTATCAGCAAGTAACTCAAAGTCTGTTTGACAAGGCTGGTTTTCTTTCTTCTTTCCCACATAAAGACATCCAGGCTGAATTTCTTGCTGCACCATTTTCATCCAGGTTTGCATAGGTGTTCACACCTGCAGAAAAATTAATTTGAAACGTTTCCCCTCGTTTCTCTGTGTGAGGTGGGAGGTTGTATCTGCCATGGGTATGGGAGTTTCTCTCTTTTGTCTGGCAGTGCCACACAGTCCCTGCCATTTCTTCATGATTGTGGTTTTTGTTAGGGAGGACACGTGGTACTGACAGAGACTGAGCCGTGAGGGGCTGGGATGCTCTGCTCAAAGTCCATCTTCCTGTGACCTTCCCCGAGACCTGATCTGCTGGCATTTGGTGGGGCAGGAAGCCAACAGCCAGTCCTTGTTCGGGAATCTCACAGGGACCTGAGGAGGAGGACCTGGGCCTAGGAATGGTTGAAGGGCAGTGGAGGGATGGGGTCCCTGCCCCGGCTCAGTGTCAGGGCCATGTTTGCACAGACGGATCAGCCCCGGCTGCTTCATGCCCACGAGATGCCTGGGGATGGCGTGGGGATGGCATGGCTGGGTGTGTGATGGTGTCACCGGGGTGTCCTTGGATGCGCTGTGGGTGTCCAGGAATGAGGTCCCACCTCCAGCTGTGGGATGACGGTGGCAGTCGTGGAATCTCCCTCCTGGACGAGCTTCACCCTTTCGTGCTGGCGTTCAGGAGTCCTTGCTGCTCCTGGTAGCCCTTGCGGGGTTTCCTGGGGACAAGGACGTGTCGGTGCTGCTGGGTGATGTCTGACCCAGCATCCCCTGGGTGTCACTGATCCCAGGGCATCCCGTGGTCAGAGCGGCAGCTGCCACAAAAGGCTGTGTCAGGTGAGAGCTGCCCGTGCCTTGGAGCATGGCTAAGAGGCTCTTGAGCCTTTTCCCAAGGCCACTGAAGTCAAATGGAACACCTGATAAGCTGAAAAGCCTCAGGATGAGATTTAGAGGGCCACAAGAGACTCTGAGCGTGTCAGAGTGGGTTTGGGGGTCAGGAAGTGCTGGAGGTGGAGACACCAGAGTGTGCTCGGAGCTCTGGGGCAGGAGGAGGAGGAGGAGGAGAGGGTGGGCAGGGGTGATCCCACGGTTGTGGCTGGGAGGAAGATGAGAAGCTGGACGGTGGAGGGACCATATCTCACCAGGCTCCTCGTTGAACCTGTTGGGTGTTTCTCGGAGGGGATTTCGGGCGTGTCCTGTCTGTGCCGCTGCCCTTGGCAGATGCTGAGCTGGGCAGGGGCTGGAGCGCCGGCTGTGCCGGGTGTCAGTAAAGTGCAATGTGAGAGTTCCCGTGCCGGGCTCCAGGTCCTGCAGGGGTGTGTGTGTGTTTCTGTAGGTCCGTGGTGAGCGGCTGCCCCTAAGCCAGGCTGGAAGTGTGCCAAGAGTCAGCCCAGGACCCGATTTCTAGGTTTAAATCAGACCTTAAGGCACCCAAGAGCTTGGCAGTGGGGGGCCAGGCTGAAGCACAAGCCAGTGTGTGTGAGGGTCTGTGAACAAGCATTTGTTTTTCACGCACTGGGCTGAAATCTTTCGTTGCCTTTATGAGTAAAATGAAACTTCGGTGGTGAATCAGTCCCTTTTAAAATCACACACAGCGCTGTAGATGTGAGCCTGCTGCTAGAGATCAGTGATGGTAAGAGCACCAGAAATTTGAAACATCTTTATTTGGATGCTGAAAGCCTCCGTGGTTAATAGAGCTCGAGTATAAGGTTTTTATTAGAGACAAACCCCTGTAGTTTAGGGGAAAAGCCAGGCCCCAGCTGATCAAATTAAGCAGCAGCATCCTCACGCACGGGCTGGGCTGTAATCGCTCACTTCAGAATTTCTCTGCTGCTCTCTGCCTTTCAGCTGAGGATAGCACTGCCGCAGGCAGGGCATCGCCTCTGCCCCACCACGTGTCCCCACTGTCCCTCTGTGCTCGGGGGACGAAGCCCCAGGAGTGGATTCTGGCGATGCTGTAAGGGAGGAGATCGCTGCCTGTGGGCTGGAGACACAGAACCGTGGTGGGGTGTTTGCGGCTGCAGAGGAAAAGCAGCGCTTGCTTTGAGAAGAGGCACTTCAGGCGCTCAGAGTGAGCAAACACAAAATCCTCGTGGGGCAGAACTTGGGTGTGGCTCTCCAGGAGCGGCAGATCAGAGCTCAGGTCCGCGCTGAGCAGCACAGTGTGTGTGGGAGTTACTGTCAGGCTCCTTGGGACATTGCCAGGGAGACGGGATCCATGATGGGGAACTTGGAGAAGGCTTTAAAGCCAGGCTTTGAGCATTTTTTGAATGAATCAGAGGGAGAAATGCAAAAGAATTCAGGAAAAGGAGAGTTGCAACATCAGTGTGGTGTGGTGTGACGCAGGAGAGGGATGGGGGCCTCTCATGGGAGCTGCTCAGGAAGGTGCTGGTGCTCAGGGATTCCCAAGGAAAAGGAAGGAGCCCAGGAGGGATCTGAGCTGGCCCATGCCCTCCAGTCGTGATGGAGATCAGTGCAGAAGCTGGGACTGGTGCTCTTACCCGAGTCGTGAGCAACACTATGCCCTATTCAATTTTTACTTTACTAAAATGAATATCATGGACTTCTTAATAGTCATAGGAGCATAAAAATCTCAGTGTATCACAATTCATCATCCTTTAAAAATTGAATTTCTGTTGAATTATGCCTTGCTGCTGTAGTGCTGGGGAAAAGCTCTTATTATTCATAACTATAAATACAGTGATGTCGAGATTTAACTGGTGCCTGAAGGCTTTATGCTGCACTTTCGTATTGACAAAGCAAACACTCTTATGGATCGCTTGGAGTTTATGGGGCCGGAGGCAGCTGAGCCCTGCCCCGGTGCTGGGAGCAGAATCCAGCAATCCCCATCTCCAGTCCCCATCTCTGAGCAGGCAGGAGGGTTTGGGGTCATTTTGGCCCTTCAGGACTGAGGTAAATGACCATTAAAAAAGGGAAATGAAAAAAGAACATGAAATCCCTTCTGGGGGAGTGAGGAAAGCTCGTGGTCAGGCCGCTGGAGGACACGTTTCAGGAGCAGCAGCAGCCTGGAGGGAGTGCTTGGGTTTGGAGAGCAGCTTCCATGGAGGGAAGGACAACGGGGAAGAGGCGGGGAATGAGATGGATCCCCCAGAAACTGCCTGAGTCGCCTGGGCCTTCAGCAGTGCAGAGGAGCAACTGGAACTGAATTAAAGGGACTTTATTCGCTTTTTGTAGGAAGGTTCTCACATCCTCTTCTTTGTGGGCATCAGTGAACTCTTCACTGTTCCTCCTTGGCCCAGCTAAACCTTTAGACGTTGGCTCCATCGTGCAGTGGCTGATGAGGACAGCCCTGGCTGGCTAGGAGCGTGCTCAAGTTTATGTTTTGCTTTTTGAGCATCTATTTTGGGCCCGAAACATAAAAAAGTTCCATAATTTGGTGCTCAGCTGAGGCTGGGCTTGAGGCCTTCGCATGGATTTTACTGTGACACAAAAGAGAAGGGAGTTAATCTTTTACAGGAAATAATTAACATATGGAAACAATTCTTAAAAACAGGATTGGGTAAATTTGGTCTCTAGGGACAAGGTGGGAAAGATTCTGATTGGATTTGAGAGGAATTTTTTTGTGTGTGGTTATAATTAGAAATTTACACATAGCAGAAGAAGTCTTGCTGTTGGATGTTGGTTATCATGGCCCAGAGGTTGTTTGGAGTTTTGTTTGGTTTATGAACTCTTTTCTTAATATAGTACTTGGGCCTTGCAGAGGTTTGGCAGTGGCATGTTTAACTTTTGACTTAGTTTGGGTGCTCAATATTTTCGTTACAAAATATCTCTGATGCATTTTTATTTCCAATAACAAAAATTAATAATCTCTTGGGAACTGAAATTCTGTATTTGAGAAATTGCAAAGCCTCCATTTTGGGCTTTGTTCCACTGAAAGCAAGACAGCAAAATTGGTGAGTTCATGGTAGTTGTATTTTCTACTGCATTTCAAAACTGGTTTCTGTGTAGGCGTGCGGAGTGATGATGAAAAGTTCTAAAAATGAGGTACCTGAATGCAGGACTGGAGCCCCTCTGCTCTGGAGCCAGGCTGGGAGAAGAGAAGGCTCCAGGGAGAGCTCCGAGCCCCTGGCAGGGCCTAAAGGGGCTCCAGGAGAGCTGGAGAGGGACTGGGGACAAGGACATGGAATGACAGGACACAGGGAATGGCTTCCCAGTGCCAGAGGGCAGGGATGGATGGGATCTTGGGAAGGAATTGTTCCCTGGGAGGGTGGGGAGGCCCTGGCCCAGAGTGCCCAGAGCAGCTGTGGCTGCCCCTGGATCCCTGGCAGTGCCCAAGGCCAGGCTGGACAGGGCTGGGAGCAGCCTGGGACAGTGGGAGGTGCCCCTGCCATGGCAGGGGGGGCACTGGATGATGCCTCCCAACTCAAAGCAGTCTGGGATTCCATGATCTGTCTTTAGGACAAGACAAGGGGCTTCTGACCTTCCAGTCTTGGAGGATCCTGGAGCTGTGGGGTGCAAATGCCAGTGCAGAGGAAAGATGAGCTGCTCAGTGAATCCCTGCTAAAGGGGGAGATGCAGCTTGGTGCCCTGGGAGCTGGGCTGGTGCCCAGGAACCCTTGGATGGGGAATGCTCTGGTCCCTGTGGGCAAGCCAGGGACAGGGACAGGGACCAGGGCAGGGCTTGTGGCCGTGGCAGGGCTCACCTCTTGCCTCCAGCACATCTTTTAAATTCAGGAGCAGGCAATGGCTTCATGCTTGGGTTTTTCCATGGAATGGGCCCTTTATCGCTACATCAGAGCCTGCCTGGGCCGCTGAGCGCTGCAGGCTCCTCAAGGCTGTTCTTTCACCTGATTTTGGCAAGGCAGGTGGGCTGGGAGCCCGCTGGCTCCCTGGTTAATGATTGCCTGGGACTGCTCCTGCCCGGGCTCAGGGATTGCCTGGGGGGAGCACGGAGCTGACGCCGAGCGAGGAGCGCATCCCGGAGCTCACCCTGGCACAGGGAGCAGCGCCATGGCTGTGACCCACCTCCCTCCCCACAGCAGCAGAGCGGGCCCTGGTCCTCGGTGCGGATTCACGGAGCCTGAACGGGGCAGGAGTTGGAGAAACGGAGGAGCTGAGCCTCGGGTGGTGGCACGTGGGATGGCGCAGCAGCAGGTGGATGGAGGGCAGCGCCTTACCTCGTAGTTTTGCATTTAAAGCCAGGCTTTGCTCCTTGCACGTCTGCCTCTTGCAAGGGAAACTCCAGCTCAGAGGCCCAGGCCTCCCAGCAGATGTTTTTTATTTATTAAATAAATTGGTTGTTGCTAAAAGATGCTTATAATTATTTATTTGTTATATCTCTACATCCTTTTGATGCTCTGGGAGGGTGCAGGGACATGAGGTGGGCGCCCAGGGCAGCTCAGCAGGTGCCATGCAGGACCTGTTGTGTTTTTTGGGCTGCACCCAAGCCTGTGGGGCACCCACCCAGCAGCGCCTTCACGTGACACCCCCAAAGGCCCTTTTATTTTTATCGATTTGCCAACATCCCAGTTATTCCAGCAATGCCTGGCTGCTGCTCCTGGCCACTCCTGGCTGACCAGCCGGCCCCGTGTCGCGGGGTTTAATGATTGCAGACTTTAGTGCTGGTTAAATAGTGCTCAACAAGGAGACGGGGGAAAAACCACACTGGGATAATCTAAGAAAAACAAGGATTATAGAAATGGCTCGGAGGCGCTGGCTGCTGGAAGCAAAACCTATTTTGTGGGTTTGTTGTTGCACCTTTGCTTGGAAAAAAAAAAAAAAATTGGAGCAGTTGTTGCACTTGTTTTCTCAGCAGATGGGCTGCTCCATCGGCAGCACGCTCACCCGTCTGGAAAGCAATTATGTTGCTTGGCCCAGTCTTGATTTGCACTTCTATTAGCACGGGCTTAACTATTGCTGCCTTGGGAGGGAGGCTCCATAGATTAGTTCCCCTTGAAAACAAAAAAACTCCAAAACAAAATCAAGCTCATGAAGCGCCACAGAAGCATTTCTTCGAAAGAGAAAAAGAGGGGAAAATTTTGATGCCATTTCAGTGCCATTTTGTTTCAAAATGTTTCAAAAACTGCTGGAAGGTCACCTTAAAATTCAGGTTATTGGTGCCAATGCAAGAGGAAATTTAAAATAACGTAACGATGAGTGGTGCTGGCTCCACAGCCTTTTTTACAGCATCATCTGCCATGGGGAGCTCTCCTTGTGTAGGTCAAGGAATTCACTGTTAATGTTTTATGTTTAATTCTCTTGTAAGGAAGGACACAGTTCATGACATTGGCATTCCTGTGGTGCTGGAAGAGCTGTTGGGAAAAGATCCACTCTTGGCGTGCTCGGGGATCCCCAAAGCTGGCCTGGACCGGGACAGGGACAAAGGCAGGGCCAAGGGCAGGGACAGGCAGAGCAGGATTCCTCCCTCGAGCAGCCCTGCACTTCCATCTCGGCTGTCAGTCAGGGAATGCAGCTGTGGGCGGCTCAATACGTGGATATTCCACAGGGCTGAAGCTCCCGGTCACCAATTTTAGTATATTTGCTACAACTTTAATAGGAGATACCCAAAATAGCACTGGGTACCTCAGGGTTTTCTTTAACCATTTTGTTTTTGGAGTGCAAGTCTTTATGAGCTTGAGGTACTAAAGGCTTTCCCGAAATTCAGATGTGCTGGCCCGTGGGATGCGATTTGGGCAGCACCTGTGTGGTGGCTGCCTGGGACTGGAGCCTGCTGGGGCCGGGTTTGACTGGGGCTGGTTGTTAAAATTCCTCCCAACTTCCTCATTGCCCCAAAGCCTTTGCATTCTGTTCTGCTGACAGCAGTGCTGGGGAGGACATGTCCTAGTGATGCTTTATATTTATTTCTTGGTTCTGTTTGAAAAGTAAATGAGTGGGAGTTTGCTGGTGACTCCACGAGGCCACCAGGCACGTGATATGGCCATGATTCATTGATGTTATTTCTTCCTCATTTCATCAAAAAAGGATAAAAATTTCTAGGAGCAGCAGTGCCATCCTCACCAGCTCAGCTGGGATTACCCTGCACTCCCCTGCGCAGCCCCACTTTGGCTCCGGCTGCGTGTCCCTGGCTGCAGGCGCAGCGGGAGGCAGCACATGGCTGTGGGGGTCTGTCCCAGCGCTGGCTGCTGCCCCGGGGCTCGGGGATGTTCTGCTGCTTGGCTGCTCCAGCACTGCGTGCTGCTCCGGTGCCTGGGTGCTGCTCCAGTGCTCAGGCATCTTCCAGCGCTGGGTGCCCTCTCCATCACCGGGTTCCTGCTCCGGTGCCGAGGCTTTTCCAGCACTGGGTTCCTGTTCCTGCACTGGGTTCCTGCTCCGGTGCCAGGGCTGCTCCTGCTCCAGTGCTCAGGGATGTTCCAGTGCTGGATTCCCACTTTGGTGCCGGGTGCTGTCCCAGCTCCGGGTTCCTGTCCCAGCTCCGGGTTCCTGTCCCAGCTCTGGGTTCCTGTTCCATCACTGGGTGCCCTCTCCAGCTCTGGGTTCCTGTCCCAGCTCCGGGTTCCTGCTCCCTGAGGCTGCCCAGAGCCCCGTGCTGGGGCCGGGTCTGTTTTTGTGTCCAACAAAACTCCTGGTGTGTTCGTGCCTCGGGAGCAGGGCAGGGGCTCACAGCCATTTGCTCGTCATTAATTGCGCTGCTTAATCTCCCAACGAGACTTTTCCTGTGATACTGCTGTAAAACAAAGCAAAACAAAACAACCTTTCTTCCTTCAGTATCTCCATTGCACCACCCCCTCCCAAACAAACACAAAAAATCCCAATTCCTCTTCTCCTCTGACGAACAATGACTCATTCAACTTCTTTTTTTTCCTTTTTTTTTTTTTTTTTACTGTTTTTTTTAAATTTATTTTCATTTTGGCCAGTGCCTCTGTGGGGCGGAGCTGGCGCTGCTGGTGAGGATTGCCCAACTCCAACCAGCCCCTGCCTCCGACTCTTTCTAACCCTGCCAAAACTTTTTTTAGGGTTTGGACTGAAATTTTCCAAGCCAGGTGTCTGCCTAAGGGGGAAATTTGTTTGGAGAGGCCGCAGCAAAAACTCCCACGGCCCTGGCTGATGGATGGGCTCAGAGGAAGGAGGGTTTGCCCACGGTGAGCCCCAAAATTGTTGGGGATGGGGCAGAACCCGGCTTTTCTGAGTCCTTAGAGGGATCTTTTACCTTTTCCTGATCTTTAGGAATTTTTGTGAGTTTGAGACTTCACCTCCTCAGTGTGGTTAAATGACCCATGGGTTTGGGGCTGGCAGCATCACGGAGCTCTTTGCTCCAGGGAAGGAGGAAAACCTCGGCTGGGTGTCAAGTGGGAAACTGGGGAATGTTTTATATCCCAGGGATGTGGCTCTGTGGAAAAATGCCCTGAGCCGGCTGAGTTGTTCACCTCGGGAAGCACCTGAGGTGTGAATGCTCAGCTGAGCCTCGGCAGGTGTCGGCCTGAGAGCATCCCTGCCCAAACCCAGCGAGGAAGAGAAGTACAAATACGGGAGGGGAGGGAAAAACCCAACCAGAAAAAAAAAAAAAAAAAAGAAAGAAAATAATAATAATTCCTAGAAAATATTCTGAAAATTCTGATTCTAAATTAAAAAGATTTGGTGGTCTGATGGAGCCTGGCCAAGTCAGTCTGGCTGCTGGAAATGTTAGTACTTTCCCCCCTTATTTTAATTTTTATCTAAATCAGATGGAATGCTGGGTGTGTTGAGGGTCCCATGGAAGGAGTGACGTGTGTTCATCACCTCAGGGCCGTGTCGGAGCACGGGGCGGGCTGGTGGCACCTCAGCGCTGCTGCTGTGTCACGCAGGGTGCATTCCACCCAGGGTGCATTCCTGGCAGTTTCGGGCTTTCTGATTTCGCAGTGCTATTATTTGTCCAATGTGGTTTTCATGTAAGCCCTGCATAAGGTTCTGCTGCCAGGGTGGGCTTTTAATCCTGGAATTATTTGATGGTGCTGACCATGGTCCATCAGGCTCCCCAGGATTTATGAGCTCTTGGTTGATGCCTCCCCTTGTTTACTTTTTCTCACTTTATCTGCTAATTTCTAGATCCTTTCACATTTTTCCTTTCAACCTGATGCCTTAATTCTGGTGCTTTATTAATCTGTCTAATTATGTTGAGTTCAAGTTGTTTGAAATCCACTTGTGTTGGTATAGGAAGTACTTACTGTATTAATCAAACGATCCAAGGTGGCTGCTCCTCTGAAGTCCTTAATTTGTGCTGTACGTTTTCCTGCTAATAACACCCAACTTTGTAACAATGCACGTTTCCTCTGTGTTTCCAAGGAGATCCTGAAATACATTAATTCTCTGATTTTTTTCAAGTACACCAATAATTTATCCGGGATTGTGAGACGTTCCCTCGTGTGGACACATCAAACACCAGCAGCCTCCAAAATCCCAGCAATGGTCCCTGGGCAGGGCTGGCAGAGGGCTGGAGGGAAACAGCTGCTTATCACAGGAAATAGTTTTCTTAAAGATTTTTTTTAAAAAAATTAAAAATATCTAATATATATTTTCATATAATATATAAAAATATATATCTACTATATATTTATAGATCATACATCTGTTATATTATATAATACCGTATATAATATATTTGAGATAGCACACCGGATCTTTAATATTTGTAGAATATAATAAACACATGAAAAGTTTTCTTAAAAATTTCAAAATTTTATTTAGATCACTTTTAGGAGGCAGGGGAAGGGAGAGGACCCTGGGAGGGCTCTTGTTTTGGGTGGGAAGCGTCTCTTTTGTCATCACCATTTTGTTTCTCTTTCTGGAGAGATTGGTAGTGCTGGGTTTTGCTCCGCGAAGCTTTGCTCCATCTCTGCAGCAGCACAATGGTGTCTCCCACCTGTATTTATTGGATTTTCATCACGGTTTTCCCTTGCTGGGTCGTAGAGGCAGTGAAACCTCGTAAAGGGGTGAGAATGGGGGTTTCCCTCACATTTTGTGGGCCCAGCACGCCCCAGCTCCGTGGTGAACACTGGACAGGGGGAAGGACATAAAAACCTGCAGAGTCCAAGTTTGTGAGTCAAACTGGAGTTTCCAGGTGCAGGATTCAGCCCTGGTTGGAGCTGGACGTGACAGAACGCAGTGGAACCAGCGAAAGGAAGGTGGCAGGGCTGGCTTTCATTCTAGGTCCCTGCCGCTGCAGAAGTTCAGTCCCTGGGGCTCAGCTAGGGGAGACCAGAGGTGCTCAAGGAGCAGCATCTCGGTTGCCAGGACATCAGAGACAGCACCAGCCACGGTGACTTTGTGGGAATTGGAGGCATTCGGGCACTGAACAGGATTTCGCTGATGCCTTCAGTCTCTCCGTATCCAGAGCCGGGCGGTGCCTTGGGAACACCAGGGGAGCGGTGGCACCACTGACACCACGGGGCTGGTGCTGCA
>VZRN01002123.1:49828-148332 GCA_013397935.1 Dasyornis broadbenti | reverse complement strand
CCTGCCCTGCCCTGCCCTGCCCTGCCCTGCCCTGCCCTGCCCTGGGCCTGTTGGCTGCCACAGAAGTCGTTGTTCCTGAGCAAATCCAAAAGCCGGGCGGTGCAGGAGCCGTGGCACAGGGCGGGATGGCTCGTAGGGACCATGGGCATCCTTCTGCCTGAGCTCCTGGACACCTGGGGCTTTTTCAGGCAGCAGTGACCACAGTAAGGCTTGGCTACCGATTGTTTTCTCCCATCGCGTGCTCCTCTGCCTATGGGGGTGGTTTTTTGTCTGCTGGGTGATTTGGGAGCAAGAGTTCTCCCAGCATGGGAGACATTCCAGCTGCCAGCCCCTGTCCCGGGCTGAAGTGTGGCACTCCGGTAACAGCATTCAGGTTTCAAACTGAAGGAGGGATGCTTTTTTAGTGGGTGCTGGTTTATGATTAATTAGGTCAAATTCTCCAAAATTAGAATGCTGGAGAAGGAATGGGCCCACGATTTGCATTTTGACAAAACCTTGTGGCAGAAGCCGATGGGGGCTGATTCCACCTCCTCCCCTCTCACGCTCTGTCCCATGCCCCAAACTCACTTTTCCCCAGAAGAGGTTCATTTTTAAAATTGTATCCATTAATATCCCAATTTCCTTTCTTCCCCCCCTTTTCAAATCTTGCATTAAACCCCTGTAGATTCTGCTTTAAGTAGGCAATTAAGCTAACAACATAATTATATCCCTTAATGCTCATTTTAACCGGTTTAGAGAAGAAACAAAAGGGGAAAGCAGCTTCAAATACATGGAAATAAAAGCTCTGTTGTAAAGATATTTTTGATACTCGTGATAATTTGTGCAGGGTGCAGAGTTGGCCCGTTAGAGGCTGCAGGGAAGCCTGGAGGTCACATTTAAGAGCCTCATGGGCACTGTGGGGTTTTACCTCCTGAATGTCCTTTTTCTGAACCCTTCACATTTTGGGGCATCCCGGGAGACTCCAGAGTGTGTCCACTTCACATTGCAACGCAGCGGCTGCGTGGCTGTGGCCTGATGGGGTTTTCTTTCTTTTATTACCTCTGCAATTACTCACCAGAGACCAATAGCGAGGCTGCGAGCGGCCGCTCACCGCGCGTGCGAGCGGAAGAGCGAGCGCTGGGAAGGAGCATGGATGGAGAAGGATTGCAGTGGGGCTGTGCCAAGGCTGGGAGGCTCCCAGAGGCTCCCGAGGGTGGCTGTGCCCTCGTGGCAGTGAGCAGGAAAACTGCTGTGGTTTTGTACAGAGCGCACAACATCCGCAAAAATCTGTCTGCGAGGCACAAAGTTTTGTGAAGCCCCTCGGAGCCCGGAGCCAAGGAGCTGCTTTGGCATCTTGCTGGGGAAGGCAAGCACTTGGCTGGAGGCTGACTTTGTGAGGTGAAGTGGTGAAATCCTGAGAGTGAAGCACAGACACTGGGGACACTGCTGTCCTTGAGAGGAGAGGAGAGGAGAGGAGAGGAGAGGAGAGGACAGGAGAGGAGAGGAGAGGACAGGAGAGGACAGGAGAGGACAGGAGAGGACAGGAGAGGACAGGAGAGGAAGGGACCTTTAAAGCCCATCTCATTCCAAGCCCCCTGCCATGGCAGGGACACCTCCCACTGTCCCAGGCTGCTCCAAGCCCTGTCCAGCCTGGCCTTGGGCACTGCCAGGGATCCAGGGGCAGCCACAGCTGCTCTGGGCACCCTGGGCCAAGGCCTCCCCACCCTGATTGTAAAAAACATCTTCCTTAAATCTAATCTAAATCTCCACTCTTTTAGTGTAAAACCGTCTCCCCATGTCCCATCACTACAGGCCCAGCTTTAGCAGCTTTGCTGTCTCAGGGTTTGCAGCAGCTGCTGGCCTGCAGATGGGCACGGGGCTCATGGTGCTGCCTGCAAAATTCAACCCCAAAAAGGATCCTGTAAGAACATTTGTATCTTTTTTTGCACCACACTGGAGGCTTTCCAAGACAAATCTGGCCACTCCGCAGGGCTGTGCAAATAATTGATATTCTTGGTTTTCTCGAAGCTCTGAAAAATTGAAAAATTCCTTTTCAGGCTGAGCCGGAAGAAAAATAGATTGATTTGAATTTTTGTTGTTGCCCAGGAAATAAGGAATATCTTTTTGTGTTGCTTTTTGGGTCGAGTCAAACAGAATCTGGGGCTTATAAGTGCTTAGTTTAGATTTTGAGCACGTCTTGGATTTCTTGCTTTAAAAAAGAAATAGAATGTATTTTGCCTGTATGAATCAGAAAATTTGAAATGTCAGGGACTGTGTCACTTCCACTATTTGAGGATGAGTGTCACACTCTGCTGTGTGAATGGTGCAGCAGAAACGACACCAGTCCTTGCCATGGGTGGCCTGGCTGTAACTCCACTTTGGGCTTGAAGAAATTTCCTCGCAGCTCTGTGCCCTCACTTGTTTCAGCTCCAGGAATGATGGAGACTCGAAGGTCACCTGGTTGGTCCCACTGATGTTTGTCCCCCGCAAACTGCTTGGAAAAAAAAGGTGTCTTTAGCCCAAACTTGCTCAAAATGGAGATTTGGGAGAGAGGAAGTGCAGGTCGATGGTCCCTGGCGCCATCTGCTCTTCCCAGTGCCGTGCCTGGCTCGAGGGGTTCTGGGGAGGCCTGAGGGTCTCATCCCCCTGCCCTTGGGCAGAGTTTGGGTTGTGTGGGCAGGAGGAGATGAGGCTGCAGCTTTCACAGCCCCAGCACACCAGGAAATGTTGTTTTCCCTCTGACTTTCCAAATCACCATCGTTCTTGGGAAGCCAGCGGAGCCACCCGCCCTTGGGGACACCAAGCTTGGACTTACTGGGGGTTTTAGTCTTTTTAAATTTAGATTTCTTTTTTTTTTTTTTTTTTTTTTTTTTACTTTTTTTAAATCTTGGAGGTTTGTTTGTTTATTTGTTGATTTAGATCTGCTCGGGAAGTCAATCTGGTGATATTTATAGGATTTGTGGTTGGCTGATGGGAGTTATTCTCCAATCAGAATTTCTAAGAATTCTTCTTTCAGCCTGCTTTTTCTCCAACTTCATTTCCTCCCCTTCCTTCTCTTTTTTCTCTTTTTACTATTTTTTCCTTGCTTTTTCTTATTTTTTTGGTTTTTGAGGGAGCCAGGCAGACCAAACTCTTTCTGAATTTCCCCCCTGTAATTACTGCTCCTTTTTCAGTTTGAAAAAATTACCCAGCTTTGTGTGCCTTCCCCCTTTCTTACTTTTAGACCGATGTGGTCGGACTTTTTTCGCTTTCCAAAGTAAAATTACTATTTCATGTTATTTAAGCAAGCCAATCATACAAAACTGAGAGAGAAGGTGAAGTCCCCCAGTCGCCCTCCCAATGGAGAATGTTTTAATTTCAGCCTCACAGCCTGTCTATAAATGCTACATGGAATTTTTTTTTAAGAAGGATCAAATTTTTATTTTACAGGGATAAAATTTCTATTTCGCAAACGTGCAGCCTTTCCCATGAGGGTTGGGAGGAGCTCTTGGAGGGGATGCTTGGCTGAGGTTGGGCTCCTCATGGTGCCGTTCCTCACACCATCTCACTGCAATATTTATCAAATTATGCATCTTTTTTCTGTTCTACATCTAATGTTCTGCCTTCGATTGTATTTTTCAAGTGTTTAAGTTTTCATTGCTGATCTCAAATTGAAGCTGAACATTTGCATCTCTGCGGTGCTGTTTGTTATGGAGGGACCCAAAGCATTCTTCAAAATTTACCAAAAAAAGGGGTAAAACCAACTCCAAAATGGTCAGTTCTCCCCGGGATCACATGACTCCCACTGACACCCAAATGTCTGAACCATGAGGTGGAGCAGCTCCCCTGGGTCACCCTCCACAGCCTCTGCAGGTCTGAAGGGCAAAGTCTCAGCCTTCTCAAAGCCTCGTCCAAGAAGTGCTTCACCAGCGGCTCCTCGTGGCTCTGGGGCTGGGGAACGTCCCAGCAGTGCCCTGCCCTCGGGCCCGAGCTTGGTGCCAGCTGCTTTGGGGTTTGCTTTCCTTGGGTGCTGGGCCTGTTCCGTGTGTGCTGGTGGGAGCACCAAGGGGACGCTGGGTTCCACGGGCAGAGGGGAGGTGCCTCCGTTCCGCCCTGTACGGGCTGGGCTGGCTCTTCCTCAGGATCCTCTGTGAGGCTCAGGGAGCGGCATTTGAGCTGTACAGGAGCTCGTGGTTCAGCTGGGCCTGGCGGTGCTGGGCCCGGCTCTGCTGGGCCACGCTTCCATCAGGAACTTGTCCTCCTCCCGAGGAGCAGCTGCTGAGGGCACGGGTGCTCGGGGTTGTCTCCTCCCTGCACGTGTGCTGGCTTTGCACATCCCGCTGGGGGAGCTCCAGGGCTCTCCTGGCTGGGCTTTCCTTGGGCCAAACCACCAAGATCCCATCCATCCCTGCCCTCTGGCACTGGGAAGCCATTCCCTGTGTCCTGTCCCTCTGTGCCTTGGCCCCAGTCCCTCTCCAGCTCTCCTGGAGCCCCTTTAGGCCCTGCCAGGGGCTCTGAGCTCTCCCTGGATCCTTCTCCTCTCCAGGCGCGCACCCCCAGCTCTCCCAGCCTGGCTCCAGAGGGGCTCCAGCCCTTGGATCATCTCCATGGCCTCCTCTGGACTCTCTCCAGCAGCTCCATGTCCTTTCTGTGCTGGGACCCCAGGGCTGGACACGAGGCTTCAGGTGGGGTCTCACGAGGGTGGAATGAAAGAGGAGAATCCCCCCACCCTTGCCCAGGACACAAGAGCTGTTCCTGTGCCCCCAGCCCACTCTGCCTGGGAGGTGACTCCCCCCAAAACCCAGCTTTAGGTCTTTCCCACCCATCCCATCAGCCTGGAGCTGCTCAGGGGGGAGGTTCCTGGCAGTCCCTGCATGCAGTGGAGCCCTCAGATGTTCCAAGGTGAAGGCAGGAGGTGCCGAACTCTCGAACAAAACGTGTTGAACATGACTGGGATTCCCTGGATAAATAAGTCCTTTTAAAATTTTTTTTTTTCCCCGTATGCACTCGTTGCTCGTTAGATATGTTTGTTTTATCAACTTGGAAAAGTGCCTGTAATGGGATTTTTAAAAAAATTGATTTCCTGTGAAATTGGAAGCCTGGAAAAATGGGTGGATTTCTGAAATGCTATCTCATGGCTCCTTCGCCCCCTTTTTCCCCCCCAAGTAAAAAATAACAATACCTTCCTCCCCCCCAAGGTTTCATTCCATATACATTTATTCTTTAAAAATATTTCCAGCTGTTTCTTTTGCTGGGAAACTCATACCATCTGTAAACAACTGCTCGATGCACATAATTCTGTTGTTTTGCCCGGTCACTCTTATTTTCCAGCTTTTATAATATGAGAGTTCAGAGTAATCAGTAATGCCTTTTCTCCTCTTCACCCTCAATTTGATTATTTTTCTCATAAAGAACAGAGTAAGGAGAGCACTGAGCAACAGGAGATGGAAAAAATATTTTGATTACTTTTCAGTTGCTTATAATCAAGGAGTAACTCTTTAAATCCAGACCAATTTGCTGCATTGATTTATTCATAATTTTAATTTCATGACTGTTTCAGGGAAAAACAAAAGTACATGAGGTTGAAGCTCTTTAATACTGGTTTGAACATTTGCAGTTTTAGGTTAAAATTTATTTAATGTTCCCTTTCTTTGGTTACTTCTGCTGGCATGCGCTGCTCGAGTCTCCCTGGGCTGCCAGGGGAGAAAAATTGAAATTCAAAGCACAAATTCTGCCCGCACTTTCAGCAAGTTCATAAAATTACTCATATGAATATTCCCTTGACTCAGAGGCAACTGCTCACAGCCCTTAAAGCTGTCCGGGAGTACCTGGAGTGTGGGAGCTGGGAATGGGGGACAGGGACGGGATTGAGCCACTTCAGAAGGGCAGAGCATTGCCCAGGTCGGGAGCATCGTGCTGCGATTTTCCCCTGCCTCGCTGATTTTGGTGTTTTCCCCCAAGTTTCAGCCCCATGTGCGCCTTTTCCAGCAGTTTCTGTTTAAAACTCTTCAGAAGAACTTTGAATTCTGGATTACAGAGGCGACTCAAAAATGAGGAGGATGCAGGTAGCACACCCCAGGCAGTAAATGAAGGTTGTAAAATGGGAAGATAATAAACAATAGACAAGAAGTAAATCCAGTGACACTGAATGAGAATAACTTTTAGACTTTAATTTTGATTTTTTATTAGTACTGTTTACCTACCTATAGTTTTAACCTCCGTGGTGCAACTTTCTCTGTTCCAGACCAGAATCTGTTCCGTGGCTGCAGTGTCCTCTTTGGGGTGGTGGCCACCTGCAGGAAGGGGATGTGGCCAGGGCCTTGGCCAAGCTGGGCTGATGCTGGGTTCCCATCCAGAAACTGCTCTGATTTCTCTTTAGGCTCCACAGCCATCTCCAGCAGCCGTTCATTTGCGTGTGGTGGAGGTGCTCATGTGGGTGAGGTGGATGCTCAGTGGATCTTGGTCTGCTCAGACCAAGCCCAGACACAAAATGTCAGAGGCACCACGTGGGCGGTGCTGGGCTCCCTCTGTCCCCAGGCACCCGGCACTGGGCTCCTCTGTCTCCTCTGGGGACAGCTCATGTCCCTGGAGGCCGCAGTCACCTCAGAGCCTTCCCAAGGGTGAGCCTGGCCTGGGAAAACTCAGCACTGAAGTTCCTCTTCCTGAAGCTTGGCCTAAGTGATGGGCATGGCCAGGAGTATTGAGCACCTTCCCCTCAGGCTGGGGGCCTTCGTGGAGCCGTGCAGGGGCCCAGCTGTGCTCACCGCTCGCACAGGGACGGTCCCTGGCTCTTTGGTGCCATCCTGCCTCAGACGGGACACCCTGTGCCACGGTGGGAGTCTCTGCCTTTGTCCTCTGCTGCCCTTGAGCAGCAAACCCTCCCTGGGCTCATCTCAGAGGGGTCCAAACCCTCAGATTTTTCACCTGTTTACCACCAGGCTTTCCCTGTTGGATCAGGGAACAAGTGCTGGCTTTTCTCAGGGCGAGGCTGCAGCCGAGAGCAAGGGTGAGATTCCCCTGCATGTTCCCAAGGAATTCTGACCCTAAAGCTGCCACCAGCATCCTCACCCCGGGTGTTACCCATGGCCAGGGTGGGGGTGGTTTGCAGACCCCACAATGGGTTTTGGGGCTTGGGGAACCCTCATTCCCAGGGCTTGGCTCAGCTGTGGGACCGGGCAGATGTCTCTGGGAGAGCTCCCATTTCCTCCTTGCAGATATTTTTTTTTTTATTATTATTATTTTGGTTGTTTCTTGAGGGGAAGCTGCAGCTGAGGAAATAGGCAGTACATTCTTCCAGCCCCAGGAACTGACTTGTTCCCAAGTGGAAAATTCATCCCTTTTGGAGGCTGCTCTGAGGGATTGGCAAAGGCAGAGGATGAGGAGGGGACGAGCCACAGCAGCCTAAAGCACTGGAGATCACTGTCCTTCATGCAGGGCATGCCCTGGCTCTGGGAACCAGAGGAAACAGCCTCAAGTTGCACCAGGGAAGGTGTAGGTTGGATATTATGAAAAATTTCTTTGTGAAAAGGGGAGTCAGGCATTGGCACAGGCTGCCCAGGGCAGTGGTGGAATCACCACTCCTGGAAACGTTCCAGTGTAGATTTGGCACTTGGGGACATGGGCTGGGGATGGCCTTGGCAGTGCTGGGGCAATGGTTGGCCTCGATGACCTCAGAGGGCTCTTCCAGCCTAAATGATTCCGTGATTCCGTGATTCCGTGATTCCGTGATTCTGAGCCCAGCTCTGCCCGGATCACCCATGGGCTCAGCGCTGCTTCCTTCTCTTTATGAACTTGAGGCGACGTTGCTGAGCTTGGAGAAGTGACAAGGACAATGTGGGGGTGACACAGGGGACTGCGGTGCCCCGCGAAATCCGGAGCTTGGGCTTCCTCAGCATCCGCTGTGTTGGCAGGAGGAAGCAAAAATCCAGATTAAAAAGGGGCACGGGCACATTTATGGGTCCTTGTGCTCCGCAGATGTTCTGGTGTGATGTGGAGCTGCTCTGCTGTTTTTCCCCCCTCCTATTTAATAAAAATTAAATAGGAAACTGCCAGTGTCTTGCCTTTTGTTTNCTAAGAAATGCTTTCCTAGTGCATTTTAATCCTAAATTCTGAATCTATCCTAAAAAAAAAAAAAAAAGGCACTTCCTGCATTTTCTGTGGCTCTGAAGTTAATAACCCCAGACAGCGCAGGTAGCAGGCCTGCAGTTATTTTTATGGCACATTCCTGTGTCAGACCTGTTTTCAGCTGCTTCTCCCTTTGCCAAATTTTCATTATTGGGGGTGAAATTTCCCACACTGGGTGCTGCTCGCTCCTTCCGAAACTGAGCGTGTGGTTTGTGTTTGGACAAAAATTCCTCAGCTGTCTCTGGGAAGGCGTTTGGGGGAAATAGGTTGGGGGTTTGGGGTTTTTTTTCCTTTTTTTCCCCTCAGTTTAACAAACAAGTCGTCCCTTTCACCTCTGGAGAGGGAGGGTGCTATGGGAGAGGAGCTGGGGCAAGCGGGTTCTGCTCCTCCTGTGACCCCCAGGCAGAATTCAGGACATTTTCCCTTGGCATGGAGTTCGGAGGCAAATCATAGAAGGTGGCTGAGTAGGAATAAATGAATAAATAAATAAATAAATAAATAAATAAATAGATTTAACCCCTTTGTCCCCGGGGAGGGCTGTGGCAGTGCTTTGGGGGGTCCCAGCACCCCTGTCCCCCCCATGGGAACTGCTCCAAGTGTGGAGTCCATGGATGCAAATCCAAGCGATTTGAATAATTGTTGCTAATCACAATTTAAGTGATCAGGCAGAAAGCCCGTGCTTAAATCGTCTGAAATCTCATTTCACATTTTTATTGCTTTTAGTTATTTTTTTGTTTTGCTGTAACTGTTAAAATGTTGGGGTTTTTTTCCCAATACAGTGTAGCTCTCTCGATAAACATGGATTTCTCAGGTCAGTTTTACATCTGCTTGGACTCCTATTTTTTGACACATTCCCCTGTTAGGAGATGTTGACTGATACATTTCTTATTTATCACATGATTTACTCCGTGCTTACAACTCCAGTCGAGGAGCATATGGCCCGAAACCACATTCTGCTTGCGTGCATTTTCGTTTAAAGGATATTTATTAGCATTAGTTAAACAAAACTACCCTAAATGCACCCAATATGTAGACAAGCAACCTTAGGGAATAAAATTTTGACTTATACATGCTTTTATGGGGCAGATTGTGTGACATTCTCCAGCCTGTTCCAGCACCCCACATCCGGCCTCCCCACTCAGCAGCAGATGCGAATTCTGCTCTCCTTTTCCAGTTAGGAATTAGGAAATCACCAAAATAAATTCCTTGGCTAAATGGGAGTGCAGGAGATTTCTGTTCCCGCTCCCCAGAGATGTCACTTTGCTGGGAGCTGCTCTGACCCATTTTGGCCCATTCCGGTTAAATGGTGATTTCCAGCCTTTCACCCCTTTGGCTCCCTCATGGTGTTTTAGTCCTCAAATGCCGCTTTCTAGGATTTAAATGCAGTGTTTTCTTTTCAATGAATTTTATTGTTGAAAGAACAGGCTGGGAGAGCTGGGGGTGTCCAGCCTGGAGAGGAGAAGGCTCCAGGGAGAGCTCCGAGCCCCTGGCAGGGCCTGAAGGGGCTCCAGGAGAGCTGGAGAGGGACTGGGGCCAAGGCATGGAGGGACAGGACACAGGGAATGGCTTCCCAGTGCCAGAGGGCAGGGATGGATGGGATCTTGGGAAGGAAGTTTCCAAAGTTGGAGTTGGCACTGGGTCTCCCAGACAGGAATATTTTCATTTTTGGGAATATTTGGAGCAGGCAGGGCCTTGGGCTTTGCCCTCAGGATTCTGAGCCTTTCCTGTGGATTCCCCAGAGGCTGCTGGGCACTGCCCAGGCTCCCCAGGGAATGGGCACGGCCCCGAGGCTGCCAGAGCTCCAGGAGCGTTTGGACAGCGCTGCCAGGGGTGCCCAGGGTGGCGTTGCTGGGGTGTCCTGTGGATTCCGTGATCCCAGCGGGTCAGAATATCCTTCCAGCCCAGGATATTCCATGGCTCCATGATTCAGCAGGTGGTTTCCTGTGGAATTCTCATGGCAGGAGCCTGCACAAGGTCCCCGTGATCAAGGATGTGGCTCACGGGTTGTGTGAGGTTGGGTTGGGCACCGAACTCTTTGAACAGATGGGAATTGCAAGGTTCCCATCTCTGGGGGATTTCAGGCCTCACCAACCCCCAGCACCCTTCAAGGTTTCTGCCCTGGCTCTATATTAAAGTCTCCTTTCTCCTGTTTTTCCCCCTTTTTTTTGGTACACACAGATCTAATCTTCTAGAAAATGCCCCGAAGGTTTGAGCAATCTACCAGTTGCAGGAACCCATAAAGCTTTTTTTTTTTTCCTTTTTTTTCCATTGTGTAAGCATGACAAATCATTAATTTTTGATTGATTGCTTTGAATTATGGGTGCTCTGACATCCTTTCTGTAGCTGAACAGCTGTATAACAAATGAACATATCAGTGCTCACAAAAGATTGGAGATCTAACAGAAGCAATTACATTGTCAGCTCCTCCCTTCTGGCTTTTCCCAGGAAATGGAGAGAAGAAATTTTTTAACAGAAATTCCTCAAGTGGCTCACAATAATAATAATAATAATAATCATAATAAAAAAAATACCTTTTTGTAATTGAATTAGATTTTTATCTCTTCATTTCCAGTGGATTTCATATCCCTTCAGAAGCCAGGTTGTGTTTCTGCTTTGTGTAACTTGGAGAATCCCTTTGAAGAAAATTTTGCATGAAGAATTAAAAAATATAAAATCAAATTGCAAATTTTTTTTTTTTTTGGTTGCTATTCCTTTAAGATTTTAGAATTGCACCAGTGCACTAAATGTGACCTCCATAACTTTTAAATTAAGAATTTATGCTGGCTTGAAATTTATGAAATATTTCAGCATGAAAGAAAGCCTTTTTCCCTCAGGAAAATTGAGCAATAAATCACAGCACTCTCGATTTACTGCCCTACAGCCAGCCAAAGATAGGATTTTTTTCCTTCCCCCCTTCGTTCTGAAAAAAAATAAAAAAAAAAATAAAAAAAATGTAATCATATAAGACAGCTTAGCTGCTATCCTCCCACTCTCTAGAATTTTTAATTTCAGCTGTTTCTGCTTGGATTTATTTCCAATATTCCTGCTCGGCTTTTCAATTTCCTCAGTTATTAAATTTTAATTCAGTGCATTAGCATTTAAATTAAAAAAGGGTTTATTTTATCGAAATCGTTGGCTGGCCCCCATCCTGCTGCACATGAATTGCCTGTTTCTGCCATTTGCACAAAATGTGAAATGCAGCTAATATCTTTTAACTTGTATTTGCACAAATTCAGAAATAAAATTTCTGGGATTGGAATAATATTGTCTTTCCAAGGAAGGCTCTCATCAGCGAGCCAGGCAAGGAGGCGAGAGGAGGCCCTGGGCCCTCCCTGCTCAGCCTCTCGTGGCCTGGAGGGGCTAATTAGGGCACGGGGCTAACGAAGGAAGGTGCTGGGCCTGCCCCTCCAGCCCAGAGCGGGGCCATTCCCGCTCAGACACAGCCTGGAATTTGGCTGTTCTGGTTTCCCACCTGCCAATCTCATGGTCATTGCTGGGGCCTTTGGTTGCACGAGAGCGACCAGAGGGAATCGACTCAGGAACAGCCTCCAGGATGCGGCTGGGGCCCCAGTCCTGCCCCAGGCCCCAACATTCCGGGGTTCAGTGCCCAACAGGTGCCCCCAGAGCTGGGACTGGGGTGTGCATGGAACCCACGGGAAATCTCCTGGTGTTTGGGTGCAGCGAGGAGCAGGAAGGGCCTGGAGAGCGGCCTTGTCTTTCCTTACCTCATCAGCCTTTTTTTTGTGTCCTAGGCCGACGAGAGCAACAGCAGTGGGCGGAGGAGCTCTTCCAGCAGGTAGGGGCTGGAATTGTGGTGGGATTGGTGGGTGGATGCAGCTCTGCCCAGATCCTGGAGATGCGGTGGCCAAGGGTGGCTGCGCAGGAGGGATCAGTGGGAGCAGTCAGAGCCCACGTGCAGCCATTTTTGGATTGAGCTGAAGAGATGGATGTGGGAGGCTCGTCCTGGCCTTGGGGGCTGCAGGTGGAGGTGGTTTGTGTGAGGGGTGCGTGTTCAGCTGAGTGGCCCCGGCATGGGGTGCTTGGATGGAGACCTTGGGCCACGCGGGTGGGTGCAGGCCCTTCTGCTCCCACACAGGACGAGAGCACAGAGGTGTCCCAGCACCGCAGCCCCTCTGGTCCCTCTGAGGGCTGTCTGCAGAGGGACGTGCTGAGCTGGCTCCGCCCTGCCCTCTGGCCTCTCCAGGAGATGTCTCACCTCTGTCTCACCTGGTGTCTCACCTCGCTGGGATGCACTAAGGTTGTGCTTCTTGGTCCCTTTCCATCTCTTACCTGGTGAAGTCTGTCCAGAGCTGTGAAAGTGTGGAAGATGGGGCACCTTTCCTTCCTTGGCCAGGCACAAATTCCTTCTGGGGTGGTGGCAGGAGCCAAGGGCAAAGTGTGCTTTGGTGACAGAGGATTCACCTGGTCCTGTGTGTGCCCAAAGCCAGTTCCTGGTGTCTGCCATCCATGAGCCAAGGGGCAAACTGAGCTCCCAGGTTTGAAAGGTTTTGCGGTAGAAATGGGTGGGAACGTAGATGAGGGATGACGGAGTGGAAAAGGGAGCAGCACGGCCTCTGGCAGTGGGGAGCCATTCCCCCTTGTCCTGTGCCTCCATCCCTTGTCCCAGGTTCCTCTCCAGTGCCTGCACATGGGTGTGACCTGCACAGGGCACCCACACCGGGTTTGGCACTCACTGCCCCAGGCAGGTCAGACATGGAGCTGAGCCTGCTGGGCCACAGGGCTTTTCCCCGGGCGCTCCCTGCCCTCAGCAGTGCAGCAGGAGCACCAAGTCCATTTAAAGATAATAAAACAGAATCAAAATGTAGTATTTCAAGAAAGCTCTGTCAGTGATTGAAGGTGGAAATGTGGCTTGGGCTGAATCTGTGAGGTCATCAGTGGATGGAGACACAGGATGGATGTTTCTCAAAGTCATTGCTGCTTGAAATCCTCACTAATTGCAAACTATCGAGGAAGCTTTTAACAATTAATTTATATCAGTAAAAATATAAGCAAAAATAATATAGTATAATAGAATACAGTATAATATAATTAATATAATATAATCACAGTAAAGTTGCCTGGATTTTATCTTCCTGCAACTTTTTTTTTCACAGTAGCAGGCTTGATCTTAAGTGGTGACCATAGGGTCGATCCTATTTTTATTTTTTTACTGCAGTGAATTGATTTTATTCTGTTTGATGCAAACATTGAAAGCTCTGAAGGGTCAGGGGTTTGTGATCCCAGCACCCCCAGCTCCACGGGCCTGGTGCTGCCTTTGGCAGAGCAGGGGTCAGAGAGCAGCTGGTGGCAGGGAGCGCTCACTCTTCTCCTCCCCGATTAACTCTGGTGTGGCTCCTGCACCTCAGTGAGTGCTCAGTCATGGGGGATTTTAAAAGGTGACGAGAATTCTTGGGAGCACAGAAAATCCCCCTTCCTTGAAGGCAGCCAGAAGAGAGATGGCTGCTTGCCTTGGGGAAGATGACAACTAAGAGACAACCTGACAAAGCTGTGCGTGTTTTTGAATGCTCCAGAAAAGGTAGATCAGAGGCTTCTTTCTTCCTTTTGCAAGGAAAAAAGAGACAGTCAACAAAATTAAAAAGCAGCAAATTAAAAGCCAGTAAAAGGCAGGATGTTTTCCTGTGTGATGGGCAGTGATGTGATGGGAGCAGGATGCCGAGAGCTGGGTGCTCTGAGGGGCTGGGAGGGGACGCAGCTGGGACACGGGCACAGGGCGTGCCTGGGGCTCTGGGCTCACAGTCACACCTGGCTGGGCTTGGAGGCCACCTCAGGGTCCATCCAGTGCCACTCCTGCCATGGCAGGGACACCTCCCACTGTCCCAGGCTGCTCCAAGCCCTGTCCAGCCTGGCCTTGGGCACTGCCAGGGATCCAGGGGCAGCCACAGCTGCTCTGGGCACCCTGGGCCAGGGCCTCCCCACCCTCCCAGGGAACAATTCCTTCCCAAGATCCCATCCATCCCTGCCCTCTGGCACTGGGAAGCCATTCCCTGTGTCCTGTCCCTCTATCCCTTGGCCCCAGTCCCTCTCCAGCTCTCCTGGAGCCCCTTTAGGCCCTGCCAGGAGCTCTGAGCTCTCCTGGAGCTTTCCCTTCTCCGAGTGAGCACCCCCAGCTCTCCCAGCCTGGCTCCAGAGGGGCTCCAGCCCTGGAGCATCTCCGTGGCCTCCTCTGGACTCATTCCAACAGGTCCCTGCCCTGTGCTGGGGGCCCCAGAGCTGGGCATGGTCTGACCCCATCCCATGGCAGGAGATCAGTTCCTTGCTCGTGTCCTGATGGGCACTGGAGACTTTCTTGAAGCTTCTTGTGAAGCCCCTCGTGCCCATGGTGAGCAGTTTGGGTGTCCCTGTGTGTGTGGGTGTGTGACAGGCCCACAGGCTTGGTGGGACAGGAGGGCAGCGTGGGGGCAGCACTGGGAGCTGTGGGCCTCGGGGTGAGCACTGGGAGTCTCCACAAGACCATTGCAGCACTGACTGCTTCCCAATAATTAATGTCAGCGTTCAGATGGTGGGCTCTGGATCCTGACAAGAAATAATTGAAAAACCAAATGTGCAATTATGTCTGACAAGCAGCGTGTGCTTTTCTTGGTCACCAGAGCCTTGTGTAGTCATGTGTTAGACACGGTTTTATATAATTATTATTGTTTATATGGCGGGTGTCAGAGCAAGGAGGAATTTTAGTTTCAAGTCCTCTGTTGGCTATTTATTTTAAAGTCATTAGATTTGTTTTCAGACTTAACTACACTTAATGTGCGAGACTCCTGCTGAATAAATCAGCCCCTGATATAGGAGCTGCATCTGTTTGCGGAGGGAGCGGAGCCAGCTGGAAGCTCAGCCCCCATCTGCAGCAGGGCTGGCACCAGCCGGGGAAGCTGCTCGCGGCACAGATGTAGCTGGGGAAAGCTCTGCTCCCGGAACGGGGGGAATCCAGGCCTGCTGGGGCTGGGAGCTGCTGGCCAGGACAGGGTGGCTCTCGTTTGTTGCAGCATTGAGAAGGGCGGGAGGGCTCGGGAAGGTGCAGGGCCAGCAGAAGGCTCTGGGTGCTGGCCGGGCTGGGAGCAGAGCAGGAGCGTTCCCAGGAGGTGCCAGAGGTGGCCCAGCTCTGACATGGAGCAGCTTTCCCAGATGCTCCGGACCAAGCTGTGGTGCCTCAGGGCCCTGAGTGTTTCAGTCTGTGCCACAGAAGATGTGAGTCCCATGGAATCCCAGAATCCCCTGAGTGGGAAGGGAGCCACCAGGATCACCCAGCCCAGCCCCTGGCCCTGCACAGACACCCCAGCAATGCCACCCTGGGCACCCCTGGCAGCGCTGTCCAAACGCTCCTGGAGCTCTGGCAGCCTCGGGGCCGTGCCCATTCCCTGGGGAGCCCCGAGAGCGGAAGGTGTTGAGAAGTGGTTGCACTCACTTTGCTCCGCCTAAGCTGCCCTTTCTCCAGCCTCCCTGGTGGCACCTTCCCCTCTCCTCCCCACGTTCCTTGCTCTGTGCTTTGTGGCAAGTCCTCACCAGCAGCTCCTGCCAGCCAAGGGAGGCTCTGCCCTGGGCTGGCACCAGCTCTTCTTCAGGCTCCTCTTCCAGCTCACCAGGTCCCAGCACTGGGGCAGGACAATTTCTGAGGCTGTGGCCCTCTGAACCTCAGGAGAGGCTCTACACCCTGTGGAGGGACAGGCCTAGGGCTGGGTGTTTCCAAGAAGCAAAATTACTGGAATTATCTCCCCTTTCTTTAAAAGGCAACCTGTGGGATTTTCAGTTCCAGGGTGCGAAGAAGCTTCCGACTCATCCCGCATCAGAAAAAGAGAAAACTTACTAATTAGGCAAGGAATTTAATAAGCCTTGGTGCTCACTGGAGGCTCTCACCAGCCACCTTGAAAAAGAAACCAACCAAGCAAGCAGCACAAAACACCCCAGAAGGGCCCTGTGGCCAGTTTAAGAGCAGTGCATGCTCCCGGTCTGTACCACAGCCAGCACAGGAGCTGTGGGGAACCTGGGCGGGTTGAGACCCAAAAGAAGCTCAAATGTCCACGTCCAAGGAGATGACACTGCTCAGACACATGGCAGCTTCCAGGCACTGGAATATTTTCTGTGTAAACCACACCGATTTGCCAAATGCCAGAGTCCTGGAGAGCTGTGGATGGTGTGAGGCGGAGAAACGTCCCTTGCTGGAGCCATGAAGTACCGAGATGTGGCAGCTCTAAAGCCTTCAGGAAAGCTGAGCCACCAGGAACTCGCTCTGCGGGGGTCACCCCCTCACTCCTCGTGGCGTGTTGGGGACCTGTGGCCATTTCAGTTCTCACCCCCTCAGTCATTTCTTAGTCAAGCAACACAGAGCTCTTTCACTGATATAAATAAACCCTTAATCTATTCTCTTTGTTTTTCCCTGAATTTCTTTGTCTCTGTTGACATTTCCACGCTTGAAAATTTAAAGACGCTGGCAGCTATTCCATTATCATCTTAAATTCAGTTTTTAACCTGCATCATTTGTGTGTCGCATTTTTTATCTGACTGAATTCTTTTGCTTTTGGCAAAGAGTGCGCGGTTGTTTTTTGTTGGATAAGCCAAATTTTTTTTATATTTGGTTAGACTTTCCTCTTCAAACCATCCACAAGATATTCCTAATAAGGACTGAAGGGAATTTGTTTTGCTAATACCTTAGGAATTCTTTGTGGCTCTTGACTATTGTTCTGGTTTGTATTTTAATGTTTAATTTCCAGAGGAGAGGCAGCCTGATTTGGTCCTGGAGTTTACCTCCTCTGAAGGATTCGGAGCTGCCGAGCATCCCTTGAGGAATGAACGCACGATTAAATTCCTCTTGGACTTCCTGAAGCAGAGTTTGCTGTCAGGAAAGGGTTGTGTGTTTTCCTAGACCCAGATAGCTGGAAAAATTAACTATTCCGCTTTGTTTATTTGTTTTCCCTCAATTTTAGCACTGACACCACACATGCCACCGAGTGCTGCATTTTGTATTTGGGGGTTTTTGAAAGCTGTTACTTCTGTTTTAAGAGCTGGCTGCCCTCAGAGCCTCAGAGGGAGCTTCCCTGAGGCATCTCTCTTCTACAAAATCTCCATGTCCTTTAAATTTATGAACTCCTTAATAATATTGGTATTTATTGAGCAAATTTCTTCCAGGAGAACCTGAATGACAGCTACTGTCACACTTCTGCCTGCAGAAGGATGCGGCCTCGTGTTCTGATTTCAGTTTATTTTGGAGGGAGAAAGCAGAGAATGTAAATGTGTCCCAGATAGGGGCAGGGTTTGGGCTGCTGCTCCTGCCTCAGGGATTTTCTCTGAGTGCCCAGTTAGTTTGATACCCCCAGGTCCAACTGACTTGGAGCGAGGGCCTCAGAGCCTCCAGGAGCTGCAGCTTCATCCCTGCTCAGGGTAGAAGGGAGCAGCGCGGTCAAGGTCATGGGTGGCACAGAGGGGACCCGCCAGCCTCATGAAAAACCCAACCGAGCACCCAGGGATTCGGCTCCTGGGCCATGGACAGAACCAGCACAGAGACTGCAGCAGCACCTGGAACCTCACAGGGACCTTGCAGTCCTTGAATCCTGAGATTCACGAGCGTGTGTTGCTCCTGGAGATGCCCAGAAGCTCTGACCAGCTTTGGCTTTTTTTCTGTTCTTCAGCAAGTCTTCATTCCTGCTGATGGAGGAGGGAGTTCCCATTCCCCAGATAATGTCAGGACATGAGTGAACAGGTTTTCCCTACAGCCTTTGCTTTCAGAAGTTAAATGCGCACTTTGGGAATTCTCAGTGGCATCATGGAAAATCATGACGAGAACTGAAACCTCCCGGTGGACAAATCACCATGAACTTGTACCCCTCTGTGACCAAGTGAAAATTTGGGTTTCAGACACCTGCACCAGCATGTGCTGCCATCATGTGTGTCACCAAGAGTGCTGCTGGCACACCTGGGTATCCTGCTTGGGTATCCGTGCTCCAGAACACAGGCTCCAAATGTTCATGGAAGGAGTCAAGGATTAGAAGGAATTTTAGTGTGCACGAAGTGTGCATTGAAGAAATGTTTGCTTTGCTTCATTCGAGCAGAGGGGGCATTCCCAGTGAGAAAACCTCTTTTCCAGCAAATGCCCAACAACCAGAGGCAGCAATCCACACTGGAAATACAGTGCCTGTTCTGGAAAATAATCCCTCAGAGGAGGGACCCAGAAATGGGGTGGTTATTGAGCACTTCCCACATCAGCACCAGGACATCTCTGAAAGATGCAGAGGGTGCTTGGCAGAGGCTCTGGGAGCAGGGACAGCAGAGGAGCAGCTCTGGACACCGGGACACAGGAGCTTGGGGTGGTGTCTTTTCTTTTCCAGCTGTGAGGGAACATCTGAAGCTGGAGCTGGAGACTGGAGCTGAGGGGCAAAGGATTCCATTGGAACTCTGGGAAAGCAGCTCCTGCTTTCCTCTCTTTTACCACTGCACTTGAAAATCTTCTTTCCTGGTGATGTCTGCAGAGGAGGTGTCCCCAGTGAAGGACACCAGGCAGTTCCTCTGCTTCCTGATCTCCTCCTCCTGCTGCTGTAGGACACGGGGCCCACCCCCCTGAGCCGCCCCAGGGAGCAGATGGGAGCCATGGCAGGGGTGGGAAGGCCACCACAGCTGATTTATCAGACAAGCAGATTTTCAACTTACATCTTCTTTTTCTTGTCTCTGTTTTCATCATCTCCATGTAAAATGAGAGTTCATTTACATCTGTTCTGTCTATTCTACTTCCCATAGCTCCAGTCATGACAGGAACCTTCTGGTTCTTGTAAAACCATGGCAGACATCTGTAAATTGAGCCCACTTTCAGCCTCCCCTATTTTTCGCTTTCTTTCCTTTCTGGCAGCTGAGGCCTTTTGATTTAGGCTGGGAGGAGCCAACTGCACCCTGGTTTCTGTAGGACAAGCAGGAACATCCATCCCAGTGCTGCTGTGTCCTGCTGGGCTCTGCAGAGGTGCCCATTGCGCGGTGCTCCTGAGCGTCTGTGAGTCCTTACTGAACCTCTGTGGTGCTGCAGACCAGGAGAGCTTCCAAGGACTGCCCAAAGTGTGCTTCAGTTTTGCTCTAGCTGGGCACACCCCACGCTCTGCCAAGGGAATCACCATGGACTCACAGCATGGGTTGGGCTGGGGGGACCTTGTAGACCAATCTTGTCCTACCGCCTGCCATGAGCAGGGACACCTTCCACCAGAGCAGGCTGTGCAGAGCCCTGTGCAGCTTGGCCATCGTTGATATCATCAAGGCACTAATGAGCTCTGGGTTTCCCAGCTTGGGTATTGTTTAGAAAAAAACCAAAAGATGCAAAAGATCCACATTTGCTGCTGGGGTGGCAGAGTTGTTTGCAGGTGTTGGTTCAGAGTGGTACATCCTCCTCCACATGTGTTTCCTTTTCTTCTCCTTTTGAGGAGCTGATGTTGAAGACTGATACTTCACTGATCTCACTCTGTCCCTCCCCAAAAACTCAGCAGGATGTGTGCTGTAAAAATAGCCTCATTAGAAGGCATCTGAGTACATATGCAATCACAGATGACTCAAAGGGAGCACGGAGCATGCATGTTTCTGCTGCTGTCTTCAGAGAATTACATGACAAATTATTCCTAGCTGGAAGAAATGTCCTTTTATAATTGGGGTTTTTTTCTCATTCTTTCAGAAGGGAGGAGTGTGTGTTTTTTAAGTAGCTTTTAGTCACTTTCATTATTTATGAGGATGCTACTCCAGATCAGAAACAGCAAACTGTGCAAGCGCGGGTTTCTCGTGGCTGCAGCAGCTGACAGGCCCCGTTTGCTTTCACTCATCGCTGCTCTGCTCATCACAGCCAGGGAGAAGCTGCGGAGACCAGAGCAGCACCACACTGCAGCCTTCAGCCCCTTCTCCTCCCCTCCTGCCCCAGGAGATCAGCTGCAAGGGGCTCCTGGATCTGTGGTGTTACTGTTCAGAGGGGACCAGGCTGTGACCCAGCCTTTCCTTTCTGTCCTTCCTCGGGAAGAGCTCCTGGCATTGCCCTCCTGTTGCTCCTTGCTCTGATGCTGCTGAGGCTTCCCCCAGGCTGCTCAGCTTCGTACCCAGAGCTGTTCTGGCACGTTTTGTTGTGCAGCACCATCGAGCTCTGCTAAAGCCTGAGGCTTTCACCAAGTGCCGTAGGTGTAGGGCCAAGGAAGCTGCACCTAAATGGGTCCAGGAACCGACTTTTACCCCTGCCTTTCCAGTTCCCCATGCTGAGGCTTCATTAAGGCCTTCTGAAATCTCTTCTGCCTTCACACACTTGTGTCTGACATGAAAGTGGCCGTAACGTCATCGGAAGATGAAAGTCTGATGATCAAAGCAGGCAGCAATGTTGAAATGAGCATTGTGAGATGGCAGAGCTGGTATTACAGTAATTGGCTGTGTGGCCTACTTAGTGAGAGCAGTGATACATGCAAGCGCAATGTTTGTTTGCCTCTTTCATGTTGGAAATCACAGAGTCTGTTCTGGAAAGTGAAACAGGACCTCACCTGTAGGAGCAACCAGGCACCGAGTGAGCTCTGCGTGAGCCCGAGGCTTCTGCCTCCTCTCCTTGGCAAGGAAGAGCCTCTTGGATTGCCAGGGCCCACAGCTCAGTAAAGACCAGACATGAAGCAGTGAAGGAGGTTGGCATTTCCTAGGAAAGGCGAAAGCCGTGGAGGAGAAGTTAAATCCCCGCTGTGGAAGGAGGTAGGGTTTAAGCCAGCAGTGCCTGGGCACTCTGCTCCTCTCTGGTGTCTCCGAGCAGCTTTTGTCCTGAGCAGGCAGTGCTGTGTTTGGAGAATTTCCTCTGCCCAGGGAACATCAGCCCATGGACGTTCAAATGCAGGTTGGAGCTGCAGAGGGAGGTGCAGCAAGGCCACCCTGGAGCACTGCACCTGCAGAAAGGGGCTGGTGTGAGGCTGGGGCCTGAGCTCAGAGGCACCAGCAGAGGATGGCTGTGGGACCCAGCGGTGGGAAGTGACTCTGGCAGGTTCTCCCTTGGCTCCTGTGCGCTGCTGTCTCCACCAAGTGGAGGCTCTGACCATCACTGGTCCCCGCGTGTCCCCAGCAGAGCCCCAGCAGGGCCTGCAGGGATCTGGAAGCTGGGGCAGCACCTGGGGGTGTGGCACCTGCTCAGGGTAAGAACGTCTGGGGCAGTGAATTGCTTTCAGTTAATCTGTGCAGGGTTAGGGCCCAGCCAGGAGCAGACACTCCAGCTGGGAAGTTCCTTTCTTGGCAGGGATGGATCCACAAAGTCAGCGAGTGTGAAGGGCAAAGGTTCTGAGGGTCCATTGGTGTGGTTTAATAATTCATATATTCCTGCAGCTCCAGGCCACTGGCAGGTCCAGGCTGCTGTGCCATCGATAACCGAGCTCTCTCCCTGCCTGCTCCCAGTGGGAATTGCACTGGCTGACTTCGATCTTCCTCCACAGTCCTCACCAAGGAAGGGAAGGGTTTCCTATCTACCCTATTGCTGCCTTTATCAGTGTTTTGCATTTCACACCTTCTGGGTTTGATTGATTTGCAATCAATCCCACTCTCTTCTGATCCCTGAGTGTTGCCTTCCCCTTGGAAGGGTGCTGAGCCACGCTGTGCTGGCTAAGATGGATGGGCCTCTGGCACACCCAATAATATTCCCATAAAGACTGTCCAGTTTTCAACCACATTTTCTCTGTCTTAATCCATCTTTCTCATTTGTAAGAGCCCTGTATGATTTTGGGAGCACGGCGGGGGGGAGTATGTGTGAGGAGGCAGGAAATGAGTGGGAAGGCAGGTCAAAGCCAATTCTCTCTGTTTAGGGGCTAATAATTGTACTTTTCATTCCATATTGAGAATGAAGGGATGAATAATAAATCTCTGGCAATAGGATGTGCCTGGCCCAGCCTGAACCAGCAACTCCATGTTGGTGTAGGAGGTTGGGCAGTAATGACTGGAGGATTCTCTTCGTTCCTCTGCTCCCCTCATCTCTGTCCTCCCAGGAGCTCCACACTTGCACCTCCAGTTGCACCATCCTGGTTCTTCTGTGAGCTCCAGAACCTGTGTCAGAACCCACTGGAGGTATTGGTCCTCTAACACTGTAATTCAAACTCTATTCTGACTTTATGATGTTCCAAGCAATGGGATTTTTTCTCTGCCGCTGTTTCATGATCTAATGATTATCCATAAGTTCAGCCTATTTTTCACTTTATTTTGTCACTCCTGCCTAAAACATTTTCAACCACCTTGGGCTGTTCCCAGTGTTTACAAGACTCTAAATATGTCACAGTGGTTTCTGTTTCTGGGTAGTCTGAGCCATGGTATATTTAGTTCTGATTCCTACACAAACTGAATCAGCAATTATTTTATCTTTGCATTGCATGTTGGAGTGTATTAATAACCAGTATTAAAAACTGGGAGTCCATAAAGAGTGGTGCTCAAGGAGCTCCACTGGTTTATTCCCACATCCTTGTCTGTTGGGCTCAAAACCCCTTTGCCTTTTGCCACCCCAGCACCTCTCGATGTTGTTTTACACCTTTGAGGTGTCCACTTTCTTTTTCTTAATAGGTTTTGAGTATTTATTTCGCTTGTTTTCTCGCACAAATTCCCAGCTTTCTCTTTCCAAGATGAAAACACGTGCTGTTTCCTAACCTGGTTCTGAGCACAATGGATCCCCTCTGCCTTTGCCTCTCCATCAGGCTTTCCCCGTCATCTCCAATGGTTGTATCCATCCATAAGGTGATAGTCTCCCTAAATATCCGCATCCTACAGATGATCCCCTTTGATCAGCACTGTGCGCATTCAATAAAGCCTCTCAATACCACGGGATGTCAGGTTGCTTGAAGGGATAAAAGAGAGGATGCGATGGAGGGTGGAGGTAGCTCCAAATTAAAAATGTCAGGGAATCATAGAATCATTTAGGTTGGAAAAGACCTTTAAGATCACCAGGGCAAGCTTAATCCAGCAGTGCCAGGTCCAGCAGTGACCCGTGTCCCCAGGTGCCACAGAGAATGTGGCTTTGTAGGTATGGACGAGGGTTGGCACAATACCTGCAGTCAGGACTGCTGGAGCTGTGCCTGTGGCTGCCAGGAGCCACGGCAAGTTCTGTGCTCTTCTTCAGGGGAGCTGTGTGTTTATGACCACCACTGTTGTTTGTGATGATTAAGGTTATTTTCATTACTAGCACATCATTTTATTGCTTTTGTCCAGTTACATTTTAATTACTTACCATGTATGACAGACACACATACTTATTAATACGCTTATTTTAAATGACCTGCATAAACCAAGGTACCTTGAATTGGGTCCTGGTGATGAGAAAACGAGCACTTGGCACTGAGGATTCATGTTCTCTCCTCTTTTCCCCCTTCAGGGAGTGTTTGAAGAGGAGCCCGCGGAGCCCGAAAGCCGAGGGCTCCGACTCGGGGACATCTCAGTCGTCCCCCAGTGAAGAGGCTGGAACGATGACTGAGGTGAAAGTGAAAACAGAGGTACCAGATGACTACATCGAAGAGGTGATCTGGCAGGACGACACCAAAGATTCCAAGAAGAACATCAAGGACGGCCCGGGGGATGTGCCTGCGGAGATCTGCGTGGTCATCGGCGGCGTCCGCAACCAGCAGACGCTCGGTAAGACACGGCAGGAGCACCATGGCCTGAGGGTGTGTGGGGACAGCCTGGGGCTCTGGAGAGCTGTGCCTGGACACTCAGCTCTGCTGGAGGGCCCAGAGCCAGGGAGAACATCAGTCCCAGGGTCCTGGCTCAGCATTATTGACCTTCCGTGTCTGTTTGCATCCGGTTGCCCTTAGCGGCTCAGCGAAGATCAGAAAAAAAAAAATCTCCTTTTCTTTTGGCATGTTCAGGGATTTGCCCATCAGTCACCTGCAGCTCCTGGTGAGCCCAGGGCTGGGGGTGTGCGTGACATGGATGAGGAACTTGGGAAGGAATGCCTGAGAAACAGCTGAGATGTTTTGAGGAAAGTTGCTCTGAGGAATGTGGATGCTTTCTGCAAATGAGGCTCAAGAGCAGGTTTTACAGGTTGCTGTTTGTTTGTTTTTCTCGTCATGTTGTGGGAATACTTTTGACTCTGGGCTGGCTGTGGTGTGCCCTGCTCCAAACCGTGCTTCCTGTCCCCAGTCCACCTCCAGCTGTGATGAGAAGAAGCTTTTTCTTTTTTTCTATGAACATCAAACTGTCCTCTCCTCCTGCTCCAGGGAAAGGGGCTTCCTGCAGGAACCTGGCAAGGCACCACTCTTGGACTGCCTGACATGGAGCAGGTCCCTGCAGCGTCTCTGAGATCCAAGGGCAGTTGCTAATAAAAAGAAGGAAGAGCAGTTGGGCCAGGTTTCCTTTAAGGGACTCACAAGGAAGCTCATTTGAGCTGCCCAGCATTGCAGTTGGGGTTGGTTTGTCCTGCAGAGGGAGAGAAAGGAGGTATTGATGTTGGATTTTCTCCTGGGTTTTGCTGATTGTTGTCCACACTGCTGGAAAGAAAGCCGGGGGATGTCCTTAGCTGGTGCCCTGGGAGGGAGAGGTGGAGCTATGACTGATGGGCAGCAGTGGGAGCTTCTCCTCCAGCCACGGTCACCAGCCCTTGCTGAAAGCATCTGCAGGTTGGTGTTGGCCCTGTAGGACCCTGTTCTCCCCACAGCTCCTGGCTGGGCAGCAGCAGCTGCTCTGTGCTCAGTGTCCCCTGGGAATGGTGGCTTCCAGCTGAGCTTGGCTGCATTGCTGGGCAGTGCAGAGCGGCTCTGGCTCTTGGCTGACTCGGGTGGGCTGGAGGGGAAGCCAGGGAGGAGCTGCTGAGGGCACTGGGATGGTTCAGCTGGAGCAGAGACTGAGGGGAGACCTCACCGGGGGCTGCAGCTCCTCCCGAGGGGCAGCTCCGAGCTCTGCTCTGGGACAGGGACAGGAGCCAGGGAACGGCTGGAGCTGGGCCAGGGCAGGCTCAGGCTGGAGATCAGGGAAAGGTTCTTCCCCCAGAGGCTGCTGGGCACTGCCCAGGCTCCCCAGGGAATGGGCACGGCCCCGAGGCTGCCAGAGCTCCAGGAGTGTTTGGACAGCGCTGCCAGGGGTGCCCAGGGTGGCGTTGCTGGGGTGTCAGGGCAGGACTCTGATCCTGGTGGGTCTCTCCATTACAGTTCAGGCTATTCCATGGCTCTGTGACCCTGTGTTGTCCCTGTGGAGAGCACTGGGGCCAGACTGGTGTGAGGGGGACACAGCTCAACGCATGGGCACTGTGGGAGAGGGACAGATTTCTTGGCCAGGTAACAAGAGGTGGTTGAAAGCTGCATAAACTGGAGAGCTTCTGTCTGGAAGGGTCTTTTCCGATGAAACTCAGATTGCATTGGTCACTTTACTTTGGTGCTGGGCTTCTTCAAAGGCAGCTTGGGCCAGAGGTGATGGGAGCTGGTGCCGATTCCTTTGTGAACAGAGCCCTGGAAGTTCAGGGCCATTGTTTGTCTGCCATTCACACAACTCTCACTGGGGAGGTGGCTCTGAATAACTCCAGTTTGGCCACCAACTCCTGGGCTCTGTGTGCACAGCCTGGAGCGCCCAGAGAGCAGCTCCTTGTGTTTGCTGTGCTCTGGCACCCGGTTCCCTCTGTGCCCCATGGGGGCACCGTGCCCATCTCTGCAGACACCAGGGTGCCTCACCCCACCAGTGTGCCCCATGTGCTCCACTGGCCATTCCAGCTGCTCCTCTGGCCATTCCAGCTGCTCCACTGGCCATTCCAGCTGCTCCTCTGGCCATTCCAGCTGCTCCACCGGCCATTCCAGCTGCTCCACTGGCCATTCCACTGCACTGGAGCAGCCCCAAAATGTGACCCGCTGATGCTGCTGGTGCCTCCTGCCTCCGGAGTAAAGGCTTTGTGACTCTGCTGCCGCTCCCCAGAACTTCCAGGAGTTTTCCTTGCCCTGGCACCTGGGAACCCTGGATCTGAGTCCCTTCCTCCGTGCAGATAGGCGAGGCTTTGGTAGGGTTTTATTCGCCTTCATCGGGGAAGCTGCGACTGGAGGTGTTGTAAATGGTTATTTTTATAGCAGTTCCTGATGAAATGGTGAATCAGGACTGAATGGACCCCTCTCCTCTGTGGAACTGCCAGCCCCAGGCTGTCTCCTCTCCTGGGGTGCTGGGGGCAGTTGGTTAAATGGGGGATGTGTTGTCTGAGGCGGGACCACGGTGCTGAAGGCTCAGGGCACACGTGGCTCTAAGTGACAGCTTTCCTGCAGGGCTCAGCCTCAGGACTTGGCTGAAATGCACATTACAAGATTTATGTCTCTTTTCTGAGTCACACATCTGCTCTATTTATATTTTTAGTTGTTACTTGGAGCAATTTATAACAGGGATTCCCAGCTCAGTTGCTGCTATTCCTTTGCAGTGTTTTCATCAATTCAGGCCTTGTGCCTTTTGCCTCCTGTTTGCTTGCACAAGCTCCTGTCTCTCCTGGCACTTTGGACTACTCCAGACTCTGCCTCCATCCACGTGGAGCATCCCAAAGGCCTCGGTGGCTGGAAGGGGCTGCACCAGGCGGGATGGGTGGGGACAGTGGCCACAGTCCCCCAGCTGAAGGGCTGGTCCTCTTTGTGGGTTTGGACCATTTTCCTTTCAGCTGCTCTTCTACAAAAGTCTTACAATCCCATGGGATCCCCCTTTGGCATCCCAAGCAGAGGAAGCCGATGGAGAGGTTGGCTCTGACCTGGGTCCTGTCAGCTGCAGATGCTGCGGATCCCGCACGGTGCCCTGGGTGTCCTGGCAGTACCCAGGGCGGTTCCTGCCCTGCACAGCTCAGGGATGCCTGAACATTTCCTGTTCTTCTCTTCTTTCTTCTTGCAAGATTCTCATGCTGACCTCAGGCCAGGGTCGCTTGGAGAGCCCCAACACGTGGACACTTCTCAGGGCAGGGAAGTCAGGGCAGAGAGGCACAGAAGTCCCCACATGGAGCTGTCTGGAGAGGAGAGGGAAAGCAAAGGGCACTTGTGCTGTAATTCAGGAGAAAGATGGGAGACTGCTTGTCAGATGTGGATCATGTCCTCCTGTGGGGAATAGCATCAGGTCAGTATTTGTGTTTGGGAGGACTGAGTTATCTGCAAGCTGATCAGGAGGAGTTTGATACAAAACTCCTTAAGCTCCCAGCCTGCTCTGCCAATCTGATGCTTTAGGAGAAACATTTTGGAGAGGACTTTTCAAGTAATGCATTAAATCAGAAATGTTTCTGAGACAGAGTGAAGAGAGAGTCCTTCTGCTCTGAGCCTCTCTGTCCATCTCCCATGCCCAGGCTGGGTTCATGGCAGGGTGCTGGTGTCTCCACTGCTCAGCTGCTCACCATATGAAATTCAAGAGCACTTTGGATTCTCCCTGGTGAAGTAGAATAGTACTGCAGAAGCCTTAAGAAATTCTATGTGAGTTTCTTCTTCTGTAAGAAGCCACAGGGACAGATGGGTCTTGGAAATTTTTAATAGGCTTCAGCCATCATTATTTCTTGGAAATGCACCCACTTTAAGGGCTTTTTTCTGATTTCTTTTTGCACAATTTAGATGGAAAAGCAGTGGAACGTGGCTCTCCCGTTGGATATACACGAAATCGATATTCAGGGACCTGGATTTTTGACCATGCATTGAGATACACGTCCGGTATGTGATGGAAGGGTGTGAAAGTCTAACCAGGGCTCAGGGAGCAAAGAAAGCTCTGGAAGCAATGGGTGCATTGCCCAAATTCCAGCTGCGAGGCTCAGGAAAAGCCTGGCCAAACTGAGTGCACCAACTAACCCCAAACCTTCCCCATGTCCCCTCCCGCTCCCAGCAGCTGTAACCTGCATGACACACCCCGAGTGGACAACGCCTGGGGCAGACAATGACCTCACTCGTGGTGTCCAAGGCCACAGGGCAGGTTCTCTGCAAGGCCTTAACACACAGTGATATCTTTCTTCCTCCATTTTCCTCCACCTTTCCTCCACTCTAACAGCACATTTTTCGTGTCAGTCGAGCCCTCCTTTCTCTAATTGCAAGAGCTGTGGTGAGCTGAGCACGCAGTTGTGGCTGCAGAGTTGTGTCTCTGCCTCAGGTCTGTAACACACCTCCCTCACAGCCTCCCCAAACTCCCTGTGCTCCCGGGGCACTGCTTCGAGGTTCCCCCCTCAAAAACCACTCCAACCTTCCCCGGGTTCCACTGCACACCTGGGAGCCTCAGGGCACCTGCAGAAAAGCCCTGGCCTGAGACTCGTGGTCCCTGAGCCGCCTCAGCGCCCGCCCTTGGTGGCCAGCACAGCCCCTGCACGAGGGCTGCAGCCCCTGCTTGGGTCCACAGTGCAGAGGGAAGGCAGTGCCCAGTTACCTGGACAGGTGACGCCCTTGGAGAATTGCACAGGCAACGCATTCATGTGCCACAGACTATCCCCAGAGGAGGTAGGAAATACAATAAAGATGGGGAAAAAATTCAGCCTAGAGCCTCTTGCTGTGTTTGACCTGTGTTCACCAACTCACAGTCACAGAATGCTTTGGGTTGGGAGGGACCTGCCATGGCAGGGACAACCTCCCACTGTCCCAGGCTGCTCCCAGCCCTGTCCAGCCTGGCCTTGGGCACTGCCAGGGATCCAGGGGCAGCCACAGCTGCTCTGGGCACCCTGGGCCAGGGCCTCCCCACCCTCCCAGGGAACAATTCCTTCCCAAGATCCCATCCATCCCTGCCCTCTGGCACTGGGAAGCCATTCCCTGTGTCCTGTCCCTCCATGCCTTGTCCCCAGTCCCTCTCCAGCTCTCCTGGAGCCCCTTTAGGCCCTGCCAGGGGCTCTGAGCTCTCCCTGGAGCCTTCTCTTCTCCAGGTGAGCACCCCCAGCTCTCCCATCCTGGCTCCAGAGGGGCTCCAGCCCTAGTGATCAACTCAGTGGCCTCCTCTGGAGCCATCCCAACTCTTCCCAGATCTCTGTGTGCAGCCAGTGCTGTTGGGATGTGGGTGGGCCTCAGTCTCACTGTGCTGTGGGTTCAGCTGAACCTCAGCTCTGCCCAGGGCTCCTGTTTGGGGGACCCAGCTGATGGTGAGTGCCCTCCTCTGCTGCTTTGGGGCTCCAGCTGGAAGAGTTTGCAGAAAAGAATTCTGGAGGTTGGTGATGAAAATAATCAGTCCTTGAGCATGGAAAATGGGGGCTGGCGAATGCTGCTGACTTGCTGATAGCCAGGATTTCAGCTGGGCAGCCTGTGTGGAGTGACCACAGGTGGTGACTGTCCCACAGGTGTGTACTTACATCAGATACAGCGAGCTGTGATAACAAAAACGCTCTGGAGCAGATCAGACACAGCCAAGTGCCTGTGCTGTATGTGAGTATTTTTTCAGATGGGTGCTCTGGTGTAGCAGACTGTGGCAAATGGCCTCTTTCAGCATCAGTGACAGAGGAGCCTCCCAAGCTCAGGAGACAGCCCCAAGTGGTGCTATCAGTGATGGACAGGGAATTCAGGGCTCTTACACGCTGAAAGGGGTTTTTTTTTATCCCAAGCTGTAAGAATGGGACATGGGAAGGGGAAAGAGGACCGTGGGCGTAGTGTGTTCAAACAGCTCACGGGGTTTGGCCTGGCAAGAGCTCCCTTTGAGTAGCTGCAGGTAAGTGTTGCTGTGAAATGCTCTTTGGGAATGTTTGTTTGGATGTGTGTGAATGTTTTTGTTCTCGTTTGTGGCTCCTCCCTGAGTTTTGCTGTTTGGCGTGGTCAGGAAGAGATTGTTTCAAGGTTGTGTGAGATTTTCATGGAAATGAAATTCTGCATTCATACCAAATTAATTCAGCCCTTGTTTCTCCCACCTCCTCTCCAGTCAAGTGCTGCTCTCAGCCTCCCAAAGGGCACCAAGGGGATCCCACTTCCACAGCTCTGGTGGACAGATAAGAAATGCAGTGCATTCTGCACTCTGCAAATAAGAGCCTGGAAAGTGAATTTATAGCCTGTGCAACAAAGTGGGAAAAAAGAGATTGAATCAACTCAAATAACAAATCTAAGGAAATTTCTGTCTGCCTGTTCAGTAACAGAAGAGTCTAAATTCATGGCATAACTTCATCATTACAAATGGTTCTCCCAGCTCTTTTCTTCTGGTTTCATTTCAAATGACTGTTTGCAGATGTGTGTTTTCTCGAATTAGAGACACAAATTGAGAAGAGAGACTACTGTGGTCATGTGCTTTTCCTTAAAAGGGGCAAAAGTTCTATTTGTATCTGTTTGGTTTCTCTGGGTGGATATTTACCAAATCTCTGTGGGTTTCTTGGGAAATTTGTACATTGTGCATTTCTTGAGAAATTTTGAAAACTCTTAGCTTCGAGATAACATATTGCCTTCTTTTTTCAGTTGAAAAGGATTTTTTCCCAGCTACTAGGAACTTACTGAAAAGTAATTCAAGGTTATTTCTGTCCATAGGAAGCATTAGTCATTATTATAAAATTATAAGTCAGGCTATTTTGAGAGCGGCCCTTTCACGTTAGCAAAGTTAAAAAGATACACTGAAAATGTAAGTCTAGGGTAATATGCCAAGGAATCTGAAATAAGGCTGAAAGAAAGAATCGTGTCTGGGATAGTGATTTCCTGCATTTATCTCCATGAACCTTCCCAAAATGCCTCTGCTGCAAAGTGCATTCTTTAGCCCGCAGTTTATGGATCAGTGTGCAGGGAGCCTGCTTTTCCTGATCTACTATGGTGATGTGTGCTTCTCTCTCTTGTTTTCCAGGGTCTTACGAGTGTGGAATATGTGGGAAGAAATACAAATATTACAACTGTTTCCAGACCCATGTGCGAGCACACAGAGGTACCGCACTCCTGCTGAAATCTTGGGAATCCTGGGATAACACAGGTTCAGGGCAGGCTCAGGCTGGAGATCAGGGAAAGGTTCTTCCCCCAGAGGCTGCTGGGCACTGCCCAGGCTCCCCAGGGAATGGGCACGGCCCCGAGGCTGCCAGAGCTCCAGGAGCGTTTGGACAGCGCTGCCAGGGGTGCCCAGGGTGGCATTGCTGGGGGGTCTGTGCAGGGCCAGGGGCTGGGCTGGGGGATCCTGGTGGGGCTCTCCCAGCTCAGGAGATTCTGTGATTTTATGTCTATTTTCAGGAAGGTCTTGAAGGTTGCTCTGCTGCTTCCCTGCTCACCAATGATTCTCCTCTGGGGTGGCCCATTGATAAACTTTGGGGCTGTCTCAGCTTTGTAGCTCTTTACTCCAGAGACATTTCTGTCCAGGCCAGGAGCAGCTCCCGTGTTCAGGGCAGTATTTACTGCCCAGGGCTCTCAGGGGCATCGCTGTGTGCAGGGGGAGCTGCAAATCACAGAGTTTCTCCTGGCAGCTCCCACGTGCCAGCGGTGTGCTGCCATCTCCCCGAGGTGCTCCGTGCGCCTGCCCAGCTGTTCCATCCCTCCCTGAGAAGTCAGCATGGGAGGAATAAATCAGATCTGGGCATTGTGACTGCTGTATTTCTCTGTTCAAATCAAAATGCTCCTCGAGCTCCCCCTGTTCCCCTGCTGCCAGCTGAGGTCACTTCCCAAGCACACTGTGTGGATGAAATGTCTCGTGCTTAGTCAGGAGTGGCTTGATCTGAGTTTTCTGTGAGACCGAACAATCCAACGGTGCTTAATTGCAGAGATGTGAAAGTTTGAGGTGGTTTGTGCAGTTAAAGCACAGTTTGCAGGATTTGGAGCTCTGAAGGGACTGGAGAGCAGCTCCTGAGCCTTTCTCTGGGTTTGTTTTCTGTCACCTGAGGTGAGCGCTGCACTCAGTGTGCCCGGCTGGGCGGCGCATCTGCTTCAGCTCCTCGGGTGTAGCCAGCGGTTGAAAATCCAGGAATAACGAAGGCTAGCATTAACTTTTAAATGCTCAAACTTTCAGAAGCCAGCACATGCACAGCTGAGAAGCGAACGTGCGTCCTTAACTGCTCAGAGTTTGTCACAGTCTCATAACAGATCCCTTCATCGCATTGCTGCCTATTCCTTGTGTGCTGTTTCGTATCACAGAGCTGCTTCTGTAGCCCTGGATACACACAGAATTGTTTTTCCATGCTGGTATTTCTTTTCTAAATACCAACAAAATTCCTTAAAGTCCTTTAAACGGAGCTTCAAGTAGCTTCACTCTGCAGCTTAAGGAAAAAAATCCCTAAAATAATAGGGATATGCTTTACCACTGCATCACAGCATTGCAATAATTTTGCAATAGTAATTGTAGTATTTAAATCTGGGACAAGGATTGGTTTTATTTTACTTCTCTTCCCCAAGCACTATGGGATCCTTAATTTGGCTGGAATTTTAGGAGCTCTGTTAGTATGAGGTCACTTCCTAGGGTGTGATCTGATTGATTTGTATTTATTTCTATTTTGGTAATGAAATTAAGCTTTATATTAAATTATAATGGCTGCAACATAGACCTGTACAATTGATATCCGTGGTTTTGACATGAACTCAGTGGAGACATGACTTTACCTTTTGCTTCCAAGGTCTTTGTCATGTGCAGCTGTAGAAGATGGAAATTTTCAAAATTCTAAATGTGGAAATTTATCAGTAATTTTCCCATCAGTGGTGGAGAAGCAGAATTTCTCTCTGTGATACTCAGAAAGTGTTGGTTTATGTTACTGTAAATGGATGCATGTAGTAGTAACATTTAAAGTGCGTTTAAATTGCCTTTAGACAATGAAAATACAAATGGGATACTTATTCATCTACACTCTTCAGCAAGAAATTCAACTGCAAAGGTGGTGCAGCTCTGGCAGGGGGATTCTTGCAGGGAGCTGAAGCAGTGTGTGCCTGCCTGCAGAGGAATAACCTGGTACTGGAAGGTTAAAGAGGGGTGGGAAAGAAGAAGGAAGGATTCTTTGGAGGAAAGCCCTGTGGGATATTATCCGGTGTGAGCTGTGCGTGGACTGGACCAGGAGCAATGCTGGAATGGCTGAAGACTGCAGGAGCGAAGGGAGTTTTTGTGAAAGGTGCTTTTATTGCCCCAAAGCTTCATGGAGGAGAAGGGGCTGGTGCTGCCCCTTGGTGACAAACGTGGGATAACGTGGTGGGATCACTGCACCGAGGGCGTCACGCTGCCCGTGCCGTGCTCTCCCTGGGATCTCCAGGCCATGGCTCAGATGAAGCGATGGCAGCCAGCTCTCCCAGGGCTGCTTTCCTCGAAGCACTGCAATGTGAGCTCCCTTGGCCCGTTCCATGCAGTTCTCAGCTGCCAGAAACTCCAATCCTGAATCCTTCAGTCGTTTCTTTCTGGCTGGGCAAGGGAGGAGCTGGCCTGCAGCGGCAGGACTCCCTCTTTGCAGCGTGGATTTTCTGGGTGTCAGCCATGGCTTGCCCGAGGTCTGGGCCACCCATCAGCCAGGCAGCATCTGCCTTTCCCAAAGCTGGGCTGATCCTGGGAGCCTCCCCAGCTCAGCAGCAGAGGAGCTGGAGCAAACTGAGGCCCCGTTCTTCTCTTTAGGTTCTTCCTTGCAGGGCTCTTTGGCCATTCCAGCAGGAATAGCTGCTGTTTGTGATTTGCTGAAGGATACACCCTTTCCCCTGGAGCAGGCCTCTGCTCTCTGCTTGTTTGTGTAGTTCCTGTGCCACTAAGGGGCCATGGCCAAGCCCTGGGATGATCCTGCAGATGGGCAGAGCAGGGGATACAAAAGGTTCAGCCCATGGGAAAGCAGAGAAACTGGTGCTGATCTGCTCTGGAGCTTTGGGGCAGAACAAAACACCTGTGTCACCATTCCTGCTGTCGCCACTCAGCGACACAGCGTGGGAGGTTTGGAGGTCTCTGGTTGTCCTTGCTTTGACCTGGGTTATTTCTGAGTTGGTTTGTGTGTCCAGTGCCCACTCTGGAGCCGTGGCAGAGGAGCCTGGGCCTTACAGCAGGGGGAGGTCTGTCACCCTCTCTGCTCGTGTAGTGATCCATCCTTATCCACTGCTTGTTTTGCCCTGTGCAGAACTTAATGTCTTCTCATCCTTCGAGCTGTTCAGTTCCACATGAAGAGCTTCACCTTGGCAACATCACATTTTTCTTTGCAATGAGCATTTTTTGAGAAATTTTCTGGATTTTTCTTATAGCTGCACCTGCCTCCACTCCAGCTCTCCGTGGCAGCCAAGCTGCGTTGGAGGTGACCTGTGTTCTTGGGGCTGATTTCTTTTCTTGCCTGCCTTCAGGAGCAGAGGAATTTATATTAGAAAACGGGGAATTTTCTTAGTTGATTGAGCCTTCCCTGTGGTTCTGAGCGTTGGCTGGGGAATTTCAGGGAGCAACTGCTCTGGCAGTGTGCAGAAGGGCCGAGGCAGCTCTGCTTCAGGCCATGCTGCCTCACAAGGACAAGTTCCCATTCTGCTTTCCCCTGAAAGCCAAGCTGCAGGCACGGAAATCCCCTGTAAGGGCTCTGCAAAGAACCAGAAACGTAGGTAAGAAATCTCCTCACTGCCTTTTATCAAAGAAGAAAGGAAAAGGTTGTGTTCCTTCCCCTTCGCCTCCCCAAAAGTCACAAATAAAATAAAAAAGGAACCCAACAAAAAAGTTACGTTGTGGAGCTGAAAGGCTCCTCTGTGAGCCCTGCAGGATCACGGCTCCTTGGTCCTGCTGGAGTTCAGCTGGAGCAGAGGGGCTGCGCATTCCTGGTGCCGATGGAAGGCTCTGTCCCAAACGTTACCGCTTCGCCCACACGCAGCCCAGGGCTTCAAAATGTTTTGCTTACGGTGCTTTTATTTTAGCTGTGTGGAGTTTTTCAGGTCATTAAAAGGTTTGGATTGCCTTCAGGAGTTAGTCAGCTAGAAAGTTCTGCTTTGTACGGTTGGGTCGTGTTTAAGCAACATGAGCAGCAAAACATCTGCATGTTCTGAGTCAGGAAAATTATTTCACTTTTAGATAATTCCAAAAAAGAAACGGCTGAAATTGCTTTATTAGACTTTCAAACAGTAAATTTATAAACCTCTGGGCTGAGGCCAAGCAAGGGAGATTTGTACCCAAAGGAGAATTCTTCCAAAAGCAAAGAACGAAAACAGCAAGGCTCGAGTTTAACCCTCGCAGGATATATCGCCTCTAGCCCAAGAATTGGTGGAAGTTCTCTGTTTCCAGATAAGCTTTTCTGGGCTGAACGATGATTTTGCTCAAGTTGTTTTTCGTTATTATTTATTTACATTATAAGTTGTTGCATTGCCTCCCTCCAAGCCCATCAGCTCCTCGTGTCCTCCCCGCGGGGCTGTGCCAGCCGAGCTGCCCTCACCAGAACAGGCGCTGGATGCTCTGAGTGAGGAGCTCTCTTCAGGCTGAGTTTCGACTTTCAGCAATTGTTAAAAAACTCCTCAAAGCTTTTAAAGTTTCACATTAATGTTTTCCAAGCATGGGTTCTGCTCAATTCAAAAAATATGAAAAGGAAGATGACTCATTCAATGGTGAATATGGAAAAATGCTTTTTTCCAAAGTGCACATTTTTTGAAGTCTGAGTTAGAGCCGTTTTGTCACTGAAAGGATTTTGAGGTGAAGAGTAGAAAACTGAGCAATAACCATCCCCAAGGAGAGATGGTGTTCCTGAGCTGTAGAAGGCTGGGGTTCATTTGTTTGATTATTTGTTACTGAAAAAAATCCGATGATTTTGAGGAGATCCTTTGCTCTCTGCCGTGCATCCAAGGATCCGTTTTTCCTGTGCGCATTTCCCAGTCTGCAGCAGATTCTCACAGGAGATGCTGAACGTTTCTTGGGACACAGGAGTTAACACTGGCCGATTTTCCAGCTTCCCTGCCCACCCCCCTATTCTTACTGACTTTTGCAACTTTCTCAGAAATTCGTCTTTTGTTTCACAGCTGTAATTACTTGGTCTGAGCTCAAAGGTGATGTGGAGTGGGCTGTTAGGGGATTTTCAGTCGGTCATTTTTAAATTCATGAATACTTTAGTCTGTCTTATGACTAAGAGTAACAGCATTCCTTGATGCAGTTCAGAAATGGCTGTTCCTGAAACCTTTGTGTGGTGCCTGATTCCTGTTAAATTTGACGAAGTATTTTTAAAAGTTGTTTAAATAGTGCATATCTTTTATGGTTTATTTTGCCATTGCTTGTGAACACCAGGACGGCGTTTTGCATAAATCCATTGTGCCATAGCTGCTTTTCCTTGAATCATGGGTGGGAATTCAAACAAGTAGCAGCTGTGGAAAAATCCAGGGCTTTGCTGTTGAGGTTGAGGTTCTGCATCGGATGCTGAGGTTTTCTGATCTGGCCCCTGAGATTATGAAGTTGTGCCAAATTAATACTGCTGCCTAGAAAAATGATCTAATCAGGCAGGTTAATCAAGTAGAAATGTACAAATTCACAAACCCACAGTCATTTGTTTTTATTATTTTTAAGAAATAAGGAAATTAAATGCAAACAGTGCCCCTTACTTAAGGTTGCAAATTTTAAATTCAAAAGTGCTGTGCCAGTCTGTAGCTGTGGTTTCCAGCGCAGTGCAAGCATCATTCCAACAGACATATGGAATATTTTGCAGCGCAGTTACGTTATTAGATAATGGGACATACACTACACGCAATTTAGGATGAATATGAAACACTTCAAACTGGCTTGGAAATCCTAATCGTTTATGATCCTTAACTTGTAACTTTGGGGTTTGTATTCCAGCTTTGCCCGTTGCAGTTATTTAGGGTTTGAACATGATCTCTGCTCTGTGCTTCTTGCAGTCCCACACACGACAGTGGAGGGAGCTTTTTCTCCTTTCTTTTCACATTTGCCTTCGGTCGGACCAGGATAGATTCACCCTGGGGGAATTCGTGTGGCCCATCTCTTGTGCGGGCTTGGACATCACTGCCTGTGGAGCCGGCTGTGCCAAATCCCATGGGAGCTGAGCAGGGTGCACTGCTCACTGCTCACTTTCCTGGGTTCACAGCACTTGCCCAGGAACTGCCAGTTGGAATGAACCCAGAGGAAGCCACAGAGATGCTCCTCTGCTCTGGAGCCAGGCTGGGAGAGTTCATCTGGAGAAGTGAAGGATCCAGGGAGAGCTCAGAGCCCCTGGCAGGGCCTAAAGGGGCTCCAGGAGAGCTGGAGAGGGACTGGGGCCAAGGCATGGAGGGACAGGACACAGGGAATGGCTTCCCACTGCCAGAGGGCAGGGATGGATGGGATCTTGGGAAGGAACTGTTCCCTGGGAGGGTGGGGAGGCCCTGGCCCAGGGTGCCCAGAGCAGCTGTGGCTGCCCCTGGATCCCTGGCAGTGCCCAAGGCCAGGCTGGACAGGGCTGGGAGCAGCCTGGGACAGGGGAAGGTGTCCCTGCCATGGCAGGGGTGGCACTGGATGGGCTTTAAGGTCCCGTCCAGCCCAGCCCATTCTATGATTCTTTGGCCGCGGGCAGCTGCAGTTTAACAAGGAGCCCTTGTTGGCCCCGCAGCCCCGGTGAGCCCCGTGAGAGCCCTGGGCAGAGCCGCGGCCGGAGGAGCGCGGGGGAGCGAGCGGGGCGCGGCCGGGGCAGCGCGGCCGGTGGGTCTAAGAACAACTTCTTCTCTTTGCAGACACCGAAGCTGCCTCAGGGGAAGGAGCCTCACAAGGCAGTAAGTACCGCNCGGCAGGGGGCGGCCCCCGCGCGGAGATGGAGGCAGCTCCCGGTGCCGGGGCTGCGAGCGACGGGCACGAAGGGCAGAGAGGAGAGGGTGAGGCTGTGTGGAAGGAAAAGCGCTCCCCGTGCTGTGCAGTGTGTCCAGAGAGGTGTGTCCTGCATCCTTGGGATATGAGACCAGCCTGGATAAAGTCCCAAGTAACAAGGACCGAGCTCGGAGCAGACCCAGCTTTGAGCAGGGGGGCAGAGCAGAGATCTCCTGAGGTCTCTGCCCACTCGGGTTTTGCGATGTGTTAGGTGAGAGCCATGATTCCCACTGGAAAGGTAAGTTCCCAACACTGGTGGTTGCAGAGGGCAGCTTGGAAGCACCAAACTTACCCTGGGTGGGTATAGAAATGTTAGAGAAATAGTAAAGTAATAAAGTACAACTAAACCACCTTCTCTGAGCTCTTTCTTCAGCCCATTCTGTGATAGGTGAACAATTGGCATTAGCATAGAGAGATCTTGGCTTTCTGTCTGCAAAAGGAAGCAGGACTGACTTCACTGCAGGTGAGGAATGAAGATCCTCAGCCCTGAGCCGAAACACCTCAGTAGCAACCAGATGCCATCACATCAGCTCAGTAGCCATCACTGGTACATCAGTGTGTGCACACTGTACCTGCACAGGGGGAGCTGGGCTCTGCAGCTGAGCCCTTCTCTTTCCCTTAACAGAGTCCAGCTTTGTGCAGGGGATGGAGGCTCCTTCCCAGGCTCCTGTCACCTCCTTTCCTGTCTCTCTAGCAGTCAGTGCTCTGCTGCCCATTGGTGTTTTGTACGTATCCTGAAGCTTTCCGGGCTCATTTCCCAGCTCCCTTGCTCTGCATTTTGCTGGCAGGCGCTGCCATGTTCTGGGCTTGGCTGTGTGCATCCTGGGCTTGCTGTTTGGGTACTGGGGACTTTTGCCAGAGCTTGGGAACCACCTTGTGCAAGGAGGATTTTTTTCTGTGAGTCAGCTTCTCCCCTTCCCACCTGTTGTGGGAACTTTTTTGGCTGGAAAAGATAGGGCAGAGTGAGGTGTGAAGAGGGAAAAAGACATGAGGGCTCACACCTTTGCTGTGTGGGCAGACTCGATGTTGTTGGAGCTATAGAAGGATTTCTGTGGATGTAAATGCCTCTTCTGTGGTGTCTGGGTCGTGGAGAGAGGGGGAGAACTGAATACCATGGGCAAACATCCTGGAGAGAACAGCGAGAAGCAGCTGCTCCCTACACCAGGCTCCCGAGGAGTTGCCGTGGTGGCACTGGAGGTGGCGTAGGGAGCAGTCAGAGGGGCAGGAGCTGCTTCCATCTTCAAGCAGAGTCCAGCCCCATCCCCAGTGCAGGAATTACTGAGCTCCTTTTCACCTGCCACACTCATATCCCAAAATAGTCTCGTCTCCCTGAAGGAGATGGAGGCAAATCCAAGCCACCAGAACAGGGAGCTGGTCAGTGGTGGGGTAGGGAATGGGGAAGAAGGACCCACCATGGCTGTGCCCTGCTGGAGGGACAGCCTGGACACATCACCTGTCCTGCAGAGTGGATGTGAGACGGCTTGGCCAGTGCTGCTGTGCCTCAGTGCACATGGTTGTAATTTACTGACAAAGTCATCTTCCTCTTCCCTCCTTGTGCTGCAGTGAAACAACTCAGTTCTCTTCTTTCCTTCTGTGCCTTCCCCTCTGCGGCTGCATTAAATCCCTGGCCTACCCTGGTTTCTTCTGCACGTCTCTTCTCCTTTTTCCACTCAATGGCTCTCTTGTTTCCTTGTCAGTCTGTTTGCCCCTCATATATTTTAGGAATTTTTTATTTATCTTTCCTTTCCTGCTATTTTTGCCTTGCCTGCTGCTGCACTGCTATTCCTCTGTGACCTGATCTGGCTGCTCAGTCTCTCTCTCTTACAGATGTCTGCATTGTTCCAATCCTCCTCTGCTATTTCTATCTCATTGGGAACCTCTACATTCATGTTCTCTGCAGGCACGCTTTGCTGCCCTTTCTGAAAATTTCTCAGTATTTAAGAGATACAGGAAGGTGTTGTTTTCTCTTCTGTGCTTCTCTGTGGGGCATGGATCGCATCCATCCTGAAGCTGTGGGTGAGGAGTCCCCTGAGCAGCAGTGGGGCCCTGCATTAGTTCACACAACTCGATTTTAGTACATTCGTTCACATCACAAAGTGCAGGGGTTGAAAAGCTGTTCAGGCTTCTCCATGGTCCCTTGCTGGAGGCAGCTGTTACTCACAGCCACCAGTGGGCACTAAACATTGTTGGTGAAAGCAGCCTTGGGTGTGAGGTGCCATCTCAGCTGCAGCCTCTGCAGAGGGCCTGGGCTGGGTCCCAGGCGAGCTTTGGTGGCGGCTCCTGTGCTCTGCTCCCTGGGCTCCCTGGAGCAGCCAGCTCTGTTTGGCTTTGGGAGGCAATGCCGGGCTGGGCGAGCGAGCCTGGGCTGCGGGCAGGACGAGGGACAGCCCTGCTGGGTGAGGCTGTGCTGGAACGTGCCCTCGCCTGCCTGTCTGAGGGGCTGTGCTGAGGAGGGGCTGTTGGAGGAAGGCCCATCCTGGCCTTTTTCCTTCCTGGGAAGAAGGGAGCCATGGGCCACGCCGGGACTCGGCTGAGATCCGTTGTTTGTTCACTGCCTGCTTAAAGAGGAGACAGTGGTGTTTAGACTTTCCAGCTGGGAAAGCCCTTTGAAGACTCCCTTGAGGAAAAACTGTTGCATTTAGTTGGTTATTTTCAGCCTTTGGGGTTTATAGTCTTATCAGTTTTGTCTCTGGGACCCCCTTTTTTTTTTTTTTTTTTGACCCTTTCTTGAAGAGGCAGAGCTCTGTGGTGCTGAGGAGGGGATGTGCTCGTGGGAACACGGCTGCATGGCTTTGGGAGCTCCTTTTCTAGCCTTGGCTCAGGGTCCAAGACCAGAATTCCCACATGAGAGAGAAGAGAACAATGCAACCCACAGTGCTAATGTGTTAAAGAGACTTGTCTGACTGCTACCAACTTGAACTGGCACAAAGGAGGGGGAGAGGAGGGTGATTTTGAAAAAAACTATTAGATGTCTTTTCCTTAGACAGATGTGGCCAGTTTGACATGTGGGTCACTGACTGTTCCTGGAGAAGAGTCTGGAGGTCTCTTCTGAGATGCTCATACGCCTGTGTGGTTTGTTCCAGACTGGGGATTCCTCAAGGAAGGTGTTTGGGCTGTATCTGTGCTCCCATTCTCCATGGAAATTCCAGTCATGTTTAGGGGAGGTACAAACTTTGCACAAACAGTCTCCCTCCTGCTGCTCACATTCCTCAGGACATTCTTGGCACCCAGACAGGGCGCTGAATATACCCCGGGGCAAGTTGGGGTCCAGGGCCCTGCAGGGCCAGGGGCACAGCTGAGGCAGCAGCTGCTCTCACCTGAGCAGGTGTTTGCACTGGGCTGGGGCCTGGGCTGGGGTCTGTCCCGTGCTCATGGCCCGGCATGGGGACACAGTTACAGAATCACAGAGGGCAGGGGTGGATGGGATCTTGGGAAGGAATCGTTCCCTGGGAGGGTGGGGAGGCCCTGGCCCAGGGTGCCCAGAGCAGCTGTGGCTGCCCCTGGATCCCTGGCAGTGCCCAAGGCCAGGCTGGACAGGGCTGGGAGCAGCCTGGGGCAGTGGGAGGTGTCCCTGCCATGGCAGGGGTGGAACGAGGTGATCTGTGAGGTCCCTTCCAGCCCTAACCAGTCTGGGATTCTGGTTCTGTGATTGTCATATTCAGCCTGTTGGTGTTTGGTACCATTGTCTTCTGTAGGAAAGATGAGTTTATGTACAGGAACATCTCCAGAGTAACCATAACTGGCTTGCAGAGCTTGAAAGTGAACTGAGTTTTATGGTTCACCCATGAAATTCACCTGGGAGTGTGTAGCAGCTGAGCTTTGCTCTGCCTGCTCACTGCTGCTCTTTCTTACAGTGCTCTGCCTCTTCAGAGCAGCCCAGGGCAGAACTGGGGCAGCTCTGGCAAATGTTAATGTGACACTTGCCTCACTTCACCTTAGCAATGGCCTTTCCATACCAAAATACCAAACGTTAACAGATACTGCAGGTAGCGCTCCCAGTCAGTTGTAGTTCTAAGCCCTTTGCCTGGCTGAGCCTCAGATCACTTCCCAGAGGAGTGTGGAATTCTGCAGGCAGGCAGGAAGCAGCAGGACGGAAAGAAAGTGACTTGCCAGAGGCAACCAATGGGTGAGGGGCAATGGAATAAAGTGCAGGTCCCTGGGCTTGCAGCCCAGTCCCTGAGTGCTGGGCACAGCCCTTGGATTGCAGTTCTGTGGCCTGGGCGAGAAACCAGAAACACATGCACAGGGAAATGGGCAGGGAAGGGTTGCTAAAGGCTGAAGGTATCTCAAAGTACGGCTGAGGCATTAACCTCAGGTATGTCTGGGTAGCGATCTGGGACTTTGTGAGTGTTCCTCTGCCCGGGGAACATCCTGAGCCTGGCGGTGCAATGCTGATTGATATTGTAGGGAAGAGTCCTACCACTCCTGGGTTCTTTAAATAAAAGTGGGAATCAGGACGAGATGATTTCGGGAGCCTTGATCTGCAGTGTGTCAGTCAGGCTGGCTGTCAGCACAGCTTGCTGACAGTGGGCTTTGCTCTGTGATTTTTCCCTGGTGACACCTTTTTTCGAGGCCCATCACAAGCAAGCTGCAGTTTGAAGCAGGCTGCGCTCCCAGGCAGTGCTGTGACACCTGCCAGGGGCAGGGGCAGGAAAACACCACGGGAAAACAGCTCCACTGCAGATCCGGTTCCGCTGCTCCTCTTGCTGCCATTGCTGGGGTGCTGCAGTTTGTGACTGTGGCAATTCAGTGACATTTGCTGGAGGTGGGAAGACCATTAATGGTTGTTTGCTGGTCGATCCCGTCCTTTCTGGCTCTATTTCCTGTTCCTGTGTACCTGCTGGTCTGTTCGAGAGGCACAGCTGGATTTTGTGCTGTTCCTCAAAAGCAGAGGCCAGTGCTCAGCCTGCCAGCAGGTTAATCCTGCCCAGCTCTCCAGTGACCTCCACATTTTGGGAGATACTTGAGAGCCCCGTGTACAAATCCTGCCTGTAAGCCCAGACCATCCCTGACAGGCTCCTTCTCTCGTGCCTTAAATCCTGGCATAAACAGGAGCAGCTGTCAGAGAAGGCTCATGCTCGCTGTGACCAGCTCCACAGACTGGAAACTCCTGGGCCACATCCCTCAAGATCCCAGCTGATCCCCAGTCACACACCCTGTTCTTTCCTTCTGTCTCTTGGCCTCTCTGTTGTGCTGAGCCCCTTTTCCTTGCTTGCAAGTAGTTTTTGAGAATCACAAATAGCATCTCACAGGGTCTGACATAGCCAGGTGTCTCAGACCACCCTCAGGCTGCAGGAGAAGCAAAATGTGGTCACTGGGATTTGTCAGACAATGTCGGCTGCACACAGCCTGATGAGCAGCTCAGGAGCCAATCCCAAGGAAGGCAGGGATGCACAGCACCTGCTGCAGTGTCACAGGGCTGAAAATAACTGCTTTTAAGGATAAAGACAATGCAAGAGGTGCCAAAAGGATCTTCACAAGAGGGACTTCTGAACCTTTATTATAAATATGTATATTAAATATAAATACGTCTCGAGTTTACTTTCTTCTTCCCCATTTGTAGTTGTCCGGGCTCATTGTGTGTACCTGGGTGCTGGGCTAAGGCAGGCCATTTGGTGGGAGGGGGAAACCAATGCTCACTGGGTCTGAACATGTTGTAGGCAGCAAACAGAACATTTTCTTTTCCAGTTTCTCAGCCAGATGCACTCAAACCCATCACATGAGCACAGGTGCACATCCATGTGTGTCTCCACTGCAGTTGCAGCAAGGAAAAAAAAGAAAATGGCATTATTTTTTTTTTTTTCCAGAATGGAATACACAGTAAATATTTCAGAACCCCATAAATAAAAATGATTGATCTGATCTTTTAAAAACATATTTCCCTTTGGGCTCTGACTAAGCGTGAGAAAGTTCAGCCTGAGAAGGAATTTATTTGGAAAAGCAGTGAAAGGTTAGAAGCAGGGATGTGGGCTGGAATATGCCTTGCAAATGTTAACTGTGGAGGCACAGTGCTAACGCCTTGCATGTGCAAAAACATTTGGAGGGCTGTGAATTTAAACCATGAAATTAATGTAGTCAAAACTGAAGTTTTCTTGCCCACATTTTACTCATACAGGATATGGTGTTTGTAATGTTCTGACGGGGATGGGAAGATGTGGAGGTGGTTTGCTGGTGTTAATTTATGGTTAAGGAAGAACCTTTAGCATCTCTGCTTCTTGATTAATTTAAATGTTCAGATTTGCAACCTTAATGTTTCCTTCAAGTAAACTTAACTTTTAGCTAAGTTCTTTTCCTTTTCTGGGGGGCACCAGAGCAAAACCCAGGAGGCTGCATGGTTGTGCTTGCTGACACCTTGCCCAGTGCAAAGTGTGATGTGAATGCTGTGTACGTGCACGCCCACGAGCAGCCACCACAGTGAGCCATGAATCATTTACAGCTGCCTGATTCATTCTCCCAATGCTCTTATTTAATAATTCTCCTGCTCCTTGGGGAGAGCTGTAAAAATGGATTTTACTTTCCTAACGTGGTTGCATTTTAAGTAGGTAAAGTCTCTTGAGATTCCCGTTTGCCAAACAAGGAGATGACTGTGGTCATCCTCACATGTAAATGACCGATGGCTGCACCTGCAGCAGCTCTTCCCAGGAGCTGGAATGGCTCTGGAATACTTCATGGAGAAGCCCATGGCTCCATGCCCTCTCACCTGTCATTTAGCCCCTTGCCAGCTGGAAGGTGAGCCAGCACCTTGCAACTTTTGTGTCATTTCAGGGGATTTCACCCTCTGCGTGAGGTTTGGGATTATTCCTGGCTTGGCAGTTTGCATCCCAAGGGACCGCCCTGTGTGAAGCGCGGGAAGCACTGTGTTCAGCCAGTGTGTTCCTCAATGGCTCCTGTGTTCCTGACAGAGGCCAAATATTTGTGGCAAGGAAGTAAATGACTGAGAAATGAGTGATCTTGGAATAGTTAGCCCATAGGGAAATTTTTTTCCTTACCCCCATTTGGGATCTGGCTTGTGCCTTTGTGTGCGAGGGTTTCTGTCCTCTCCAGAATTCTGGATTTTAATATTATTTAATCATTACTAATGTAACTCTGGGTACTTTAATCCTCTTAAGGGTTCGCTGCTGACTTTGGGCTCAGTCCTGCTCCCTTTTCAAGGAATTTTGCCATTAGACACCTTTGAGTTCTGATGTAAATTGAAGCTGATTTTACTGGCAACGCTGTCCCTGGCTCGAAACTGCGGTTGTAAAGATGTAACCTGTGTGCAAGGCACAGCTCCAGAGGGGAGGAGAGGGAGGTCTGTGCTCCTGTCTGCAGCCCTGATTCTGCCTCTCCTCGTTGCCAGTCCAGAAGGAATCCTCACAAGATGCTGAAGGCTCAGGTCAAAGGAATTGTCCGTGAGCCTGCGCGGGGAACCTGCCAGCTTAGGAAGCCATAAATGTGTTCCTTTCCATCTAGGTGCCCCTCTGGCTGCGGAAAGGGAGAAGAAGCCTCTCTCCAGAGCTGTCTTTGTGCTGCCCTGGGTGGAATCCACAGAAACAAGTGAGGGTCCCAGATGTTTTGTTTTTTTCCCTGATGTGTTGGAAGGAAGCAGTAGCCGCACTCTGGCTCTCCTGGGGAGGCTGCTCAGGTAGTGCGTGCCCTGGCCCCAGCTTGGAAAGGTGTTTCCCAGTGGGAAGCATACAGCATGTTCCCCAGAAAATGCCATCCTCTCCTGGTTCTTTGTATCAGGTGGATTAGTCGTGGTGACTGGCTCTTCCTGACGAGTGCTGGAGTTGCTCATGTTCAGTGAGGCAGATATCCCAGGAAAGGTGATGCTTTTTCCAGGTGTTGCCACACAGCCATTCCCCAGCTCCAGCCCTCTGGATTTGCCACCAGCAGGACTCGGACTCGAGCATTTGCCAGCAGATTTTCAGAGAAGAGTTACAGAATGTGAAACTGGGGATCAGAGCAGGTCATGGACTGTGACTTTTGCCGTTTGAAAGCTCAGTGTGAATTCTGGGCCAGGTGAAAATTGTTCTTCACCTTGAGTAAGTCCTGGAGGAGCTCCTGCAGCTGCTGTGGGGAGAGCCCATCATGGGACCCTTCGTGGGCTGTGCTGTCAGCATTGCAGGGATGGCAGCTGGATGTTTCCCGTCTGGGTTTCTGGGATGCTGTGCAGAGCTCTTGGAGCTCACTGGAAACCAGTTTGTACACAGCTCTTGTGGCGTTCCTGCACTTAGGAGGGTGCGTTAAGTGATCTCTATTTTTAGCTGTATTTTTAGTGATACAGAGCTCCTGACCTTTCAACACAGTCCTGATTGCTCTTGTTCCCTTCCCGCGTTTCTAAAGCAAAATCCACTGAGGCCAAGTGCCATAAGGAAAGGTCTTGTTCTGGCTGCTGCTGCTGGGCATGTGCTCCCTGCCTCTCTTCCCTGCCAAAACGAAATACGTGCTGCCTTCTCTATGGAGTATTTGAATCAAACTAACAAAAATTCTCCAAATCCTGAATGCAGGATCTGGGAAGAGAGCTGAGCTCAGCCCTGGGGCAGGGGGCTCAGCAGTGCCAGTTGGTGTGGTTGTGCTTTGGGGGGAGCCTTAACGTCTCCCTGAGGACAGCAGAGTTTGAGTGTGAGCAAACTTGCTTAGGTAGTGTTAGTCTGGCTCTGTGTGGATCCATCTCTCCAGAGATCAGGGATGGGTGTCAGTGCGGGTTTGCAGCCACACCTGAGCACTTGGAATCCCTCACAGCTCTTCCCATGGCAAGCTGTGTTGTTACCAGGGTTGGATGTGGTGCCCCAGCTGGATACCTTGGGGTAGGAGTTACAACTGCACTGGAACAGGTTCCCCGTGGTCACAGCCTGACGGAGCTCGGGAAGTGTTGGACAGTGCCCTGAGATTGTTGTGGTGTCCGATCCTCGTGGGTGCCTTCCAGCCCAGGAGATTCTGTGATTCTCAGTACTGCAGGGCTGGTTCTGCCCAGGGAGTTTCTGGCTGAGAAAGCAGCTGGTGCTGGGGTCAGGCTGCAGGTGTTGGAAGGCTGTCAGCAGAGAGGGCTTCATGGGGTGAGGAGGAGGAGGAGGAGGTCTGGCACTTGGGAGCAGCCTGAAGAGGGACTGTTCAGGGAGGTAAAGCTTGGCTGCACACACGAGGCAGCTCTTGGAACTTTGTGAATTCTCGGTAAAACTCCTGTCTCTGTGGCCGGGCAGTGTTTGCTGGGAGTTCTCTCTGCAGAGTCCAAGAGGAGGTCAGTGCCAAGCTGGACCGGCTGGAGCAAATTCTTCTCTGTAACCTCTAGGGATCCTTCTGCCTGCAGGACGACAGTCCCTTAACGACACAAGCAAACCTGTGCTCTCTTGGGGTGTGCTGTTACACTCGTTACCGTGTTCCCATTTTCCCTGCACTGCCCCGGGCAGAAGTGCTCACACGCACCGTGGGCTCTGCAGGGGACAGTGAGATCCCCCGGTGTGACAGCGAGCACAACCAGCCATGCCTGCCCTGGGCAGTGGGGTGTCAGTTTTCTGCTGTTCTAACGAGTCTCCTTATTTACTGAGCTCTTTCCTTCCAAACTAAAGCTATAATAGGGTTTGTCCTCTAAATATGAAAGTGCCTGGTCCTTGGGTCTCCTTTGAAGAGCTAATCTTCAGTTGGTCCTGCATGGCTCAGTGCACTTCAGAAAGGAGGTTGGTTCCTCGGTTTGGGGACACCCAGCGAGGTGGGACTGATTCCTGATGCCGTGTTAGGAGTTCTCTCTGCTACTTGACTTGCTAATTGACTGTGCTAATTGACTGGGGGTGTTTTTCACAGCTACACAGATACTCAGCAGCAATCATTAGATCTTCATTGTGGGAAAGGGTCCAGGGTAGAGAGAGACCCTCAGCACCATTGTGTGGCTACAGACGGCGCCTGCACGGATCACATAATGAACCAAGCTCAGTTAAATGTGGCTCACCAGTGCTTTTCCCGCTGGAATGTTCTCACAGGTGTTCTGCTGCTGCTCCTCCTCTCCCCTGAGCTGTGCATTCTGTTCAGCGAGTTCCTTTCACCTCTTGTCCTGCCTAGACTTCAAACCCCCCTTAACTCTAGTTTAGCATTGCTGTGCTCTGATTAGGATACAAATATTTTTCACTCACAGAGGTAAAGTTCCAGTGCCCAGTATTTGGCATTAGATTTGGCATTTTTCTCACCACAGCTTCTACAGTCACTCTGCTGTGCAGAACAAAGGGCCAAAGTGATTCTTTAGTGCTGAACCCCATGTGCTGCTGGACTGAGTGGTGAACCCAAGTGAGTGATTAGACTGTACCAATATAGCCTAGCCTAAAATATGGAGTAATTCTAAAAGTAAAGTGATGGAGAAGTAAAATAAAAGCTTACTTAATGTGCGCACTGGTGTGTTTGAACACTGCACGAAGAGGTGAAAGGCTGATAGCAGGGATACACGGATCCAGCTACGCTGCTGCAGGGGAGCTCGAATGGCAGGTGCTCTGTGGAACCTGGGAGCTGCTGCCTGCCCTCCGTGCTCCTGCTGGGAGGGAAAACACATTGGTTTCAGGATCCTTTGTGGCTGTGCAGACTGATGTGTTTCACTTGGTTTGCCATGGGCTCGTAGCCACTTTGTTACGGGCTCGTAACACCAATCCTTGGGCTGCTGTGCTCGTCTGCTGGGCAGGGTGGGGTCAGAGGTCAGTCTGTACCCCAGGCGTGGAGGGGAAAAATACCCCACCAAGCTGGGCAGGGAAATCCTCCTCTTACACTGATGTGAGAGCTGAGCTAAAGACACTGATCTGCATTCAGAACAAACCAGATCCATAAACATCTGGAGCTGTTTTCCATCTGTCTGGCTGCCCCACAAAGCTGTGGTGAAGGGGTTGGTTGTTGCTGGGATGAAGTGATGGGGTGTAGGGAGCAAACATGTTTGAAACCAAGCTTTGTCAGTCCTCCCTTCATTGAGCACTTACTGTCCTGCCTGCCTTAGATCTTGGTTCTCTTGGTTTTGCTGGCTCTGAAAGGATCCTGGGTGCAGTTAGGAACCAGCAAGTGCAGCACTGAGAACCAAGTGTGTGCTCACATCCATGCTAGAGCTGGCATTTTGAGGCTTTGGTTTGTAACAGCTCATACATGGACTCTGTGTTTAGTTCTGACGCCATCCTGACCACTACCTGCGTACTGAGCCCTGAGCTTCCCAAGGAGATGTCAGCAGGGCCTGCTGGACTCTATCCTCATTGCTGGGAGGTCTGTGGGGTCTGCCCTGGAGAGCAGAGCTGTCTGAAGAGGAAATAAATCAGAATATAACCCAAGCCATCCCGTGTGGGGCGCAGGGGGTCAGTGTGGGCAGTGGTTGTCTGTGCGCCCTAGAGGTCTGACAGAGCACGTGGGGTGTGGTGGTGCAGGGGGTTCTGACAGCAGTGGGGTTGCAGTGCTTGCCTTTCACCTCAGAGTTTCTAAAGTGTCCTCTCTTCTTCTTCCTACAGACAACTTTAGGTACACGTGTGACATTTGTGGGAAAAAATATAAATACTATAGCTGCTTCCAAGAGCACAGAGACCTGCACGCCGTGGATGGTGAGTAATGTTTTGACACTCAGACTCCTGAACCAGGCTGAGAAGTCTTTGGGGAAGCAAAATGTGGTTCTGCAGGAGCGTGAGGCCTGTGGGGTGCAGGACATGGGCCAGCGTGGCTCGCCTGTCTCTGCCATGGGGGCACCGTCTGCAGGCACTGCAGGAAGGAGTTTGCTGTGCTTGATTCTCTCTGTGTCATCAAAGCACACCCTGTGCTGGGGCCTGGGGACCTTGCAGTCCTGTCTGCAGTGAGCTTCATGGTTAGGATGGATATCTGGGACTGAGTGCCTCAAGGTAAATGGTCAGCCTGGCTATTTGCTGGGAAGGAGTTGGTTGTTCTTTGGTTTCTGAATTTACAGGTTTGTTCGCAACATATTTCTCTGTGGAGTATTTCAGATTTCAGAGCTGGGAAATGTTTCATTCTTGTTAATCACTGTGGCAGTGAACTAATGAAGTTGTCAGTGGCCCTTACAGGCTAATTTTTCCTCTGTGACTGTAGATGTGGCCTAGGCTGGTGACACTTGGATGGAGGCAGATACCCACTGCCAGAGCAGTGGGGTTTTCTTTCTGCATTGGGGGAAATGAAGTATCAACGTACTGGCTCGCCCCCGCTTACTGAACATCTAAAGCTCTTCACCTCAGAGCCCACAGATGCTGCAGACCCCCCCTGTGTGTGCAGCCTGTCAGTGCTGCTCCTCGCGTGACCAAGGAGAGTTCTAGAAAGAGGCTGCTTGGAGAGCAGCAGGTTTTGCAAGGCTGGGCTGTCTCAGAAAAGCAAGTGGTTTTTCATAATACATGGCTGTCCAAAAAAACGGCTGTGTTTCCCTGGAACGTGTGGACATCTGGACGTGCTCGAAGGACAGCCAGTGCTCTCCTGCAGGGCACCACTGCCAGCTCCCTTCCTCCTGTGGGGAGCCAGAAGGAAATTAGCGGCGCTGGCAGTCACTGTGAGGGGAACGTGGCTGCTTCAGTCAGCAGTGTCTCAGGGAGCTGTGCCGAGGGCCACAGGAGAGCTTGGAAACGGCTCCTCACACGTGCAGGGACTGTCCCAGGTCCTCCCTTAGGGCTGGTGTGCTCCAGCACACACAGGGCTGAGGCAGCTGTGCACCTGAACTTCACCCGGGGCCGTGTCAGGGTCAGAACAAAGGCCTTGAGCATCTGTGTGTGTTAGGGCTGGGCATGCTCAACCAGGTCCTGTGAGGATGCTGCTGGGAAGAGGAGGGACTGGGGCACAAAGCCTGGTTTGTTCAGTGGGGCTGAAATATGCTGAAGCAGTATGTGAAATGCAGGAGGAAAACAAGACCATTTAAGAGGATTTAATTTCTGTTTTGTTTCTTCCCCTCCTTCTTCTATTCTGTGTTAGTTTTTAGTGTGGAAGGGGCCCCAGAAAACCGGGCAGGTAAGCCGAGCTCCTTTGTGTGCTTTATTTCACCAACCTTTTCAAGCATTCAGTAGTTCAGACACAGCAGGTCGATTCTGAACTTGTAGGAGTCAAAGGAGTTTTGTCAGGGATTGCAGTGGGACAGGGAGCATCCTCTCTCCCTCCCCAGTGCCTACAGCCAGGAGGTTGATGCCCAGCCCTAGCAGATACCAGGCTTTTGTTGCACATGCAGTTGGTCAGGCTTCAGAAAATCAAAGAAGCAGGTGTTTCATGGCTTTGGTGATTTAGTAAGTTGTTCAAGGCGTAAAATGAATTCTTCTGTGAGGTGGGTTGGGTTGTGGTTTGTTGCTGTGCTGTTAGCTGGTAGAAGTCCCAGGTCAGAATTTGTGAGGTGACTTGCCTGCAGACTGCATCGCCGTGCCCACTGTCAGCCAGTACAGCAGCATTAGAGGGGAGATTCCCTGGAAGAAAATCAGGAGCTATGGATCAGACTTTGCAATGTGTTCATTCAGTTTTTCTCTGTATTTTTTCAACATTGATACCCACAAGACCTATTAGTGGGCTGGGAGCAGGGATAGTCCTGGGGCACCTGAGGAGGAGGAGGAGTAGGAGGAGGGACAAGTCAGACAGAGGGGTCATTTGGTTTATAATTCCTGTCTTCCAGTCCTGTCACAGAAGGAAATGTGATTACAGGTGCAGGAGCATTCAGTGCCCGTGCAGCTGTAGGAGGCAAAGCTGAGGTGTTGTCAGCTCTCTCTGGTTCTGTTCTCTTGCAGACCCCTATGACCAGGCCGTCATCGCTGCCGATGAGGTGAAGGAGGAGGAGCCCGAACCCTTCCAGAAGATTGGGCCAAGTAAGAGTGACCATGGGTTCAAACAAAAGAGAAAGCACAGGGGTGTCACTCCTGCCTTCAGCTGGAGTAGCTCCAGAAAAGCAGGAAGCACAGGATTGCACTGAGGGGCTGGGTGCTCACAGAGATGTTCAGGTTCAGAGCAGCATCAAACACCAGCAGCCCTGGCCCTAAGAACTGCAGCTTTGCTCAAGAGCTCTGCAAAGAGAAGAGGAAGGGAGTTCAGGGGAAAAGCAATCTCACAGGGATGAGACAGGGCTTGAAGGTGTGCTGAGAGCTGGCAGGTGATTCATTCACACTGCCTTTGTGGTGGGTCCTCAAACACAGCAGAGAGAAACAGAGAGAGCACCAGGTTTTGCCAAAGCATTTCTCTGATTTGTCCATTTTGTCAATTCTGTACTGGCAAGAGAAGGAGGTGTCAGTGTGTGGTTACACTCCACTATTTCCAGTATCCCCAAAGCAGGAATGAGCACAGTTATTCCAGAAAAGCCCCTTCTCCTGCAAGAGAACTCCACAATCCCGATATAAATACTTGAACTTGACTGCTTGCTTCCTACTTTGATTGTTCCCGTTGTGCACACATCACAGCCTTTCTGTAACCAGAGGACAGAACTGTGTCATCTGTAATACAGTTCTAGGGGAACTGTATTTAGAGCTGGCTTCCCTGCCTTGTTTCGCACACTTGCTTGCTGTAATTTTGGGGTAATCTTCTGCAGCTTGTTCACTTCTGCTGGGCTTTTTATGCATGGTCCATCCCTCTGTATTGAACTGTTTCCTTTCTTGGGAAAAGGATGTGTGGATTACAGGGCAGGTGAGTTCCACGTGCATGAGGAATGTTTGTGTCACCTGGCCAGTTTCTCTGTGAAAAGCCAAGAAACTGGGGGTTGTGGGAGAGGGCTGCCCTCCTTCCTGACCTTTGTCTTTGTTTCATTTCACAGAAACTGGCAATTACACCTGTGAGTTCTGTGGCAAGCAGTACAAGTACTACACTCCCTACCAAGAGCACGTGGCTCTGCACGCTCCCATCAGTGAGTATCTGCTGCACACTGGGGCTGTGGGGAGCACCAGGGCGGCAGGACAGAGTTCACCCTCGGGGATCCTTCCACCAGAGCTGTGGCATTGCAGTGGGCAGGACACGGATCATGTGCTGGCTGGGGCGCTGTAGAGCTGAGCTGGGATCCCCTCTCACGGGGACACTGTTGGGTCTGGAATGTCACCGAGCTCTACCCCAGTCCATGGAATTCTGCATCCATGTTCCTTGTGGGTTTGATGGTTTAGGCTCTCGTTTAACTGAAGTGATTTTAGAAAACTGGACAAAATTTTTAGACTCCCCTAGATAGTAACTGAGCATACACGTTAGGGAAGAAGCACCTTTCTCAAGAACTTCTGAGGAATTATTTCAAACAGTGAGTTAAAACTGGGTTTCAGAGCCACGTAAATGACCTCAGCAGCTTGCTGCTAAATCACAGTCAATAAAGGATTGATTTCAGGGAGCTCAGGACACAGCAGTTGTCAGCAGACTGCACAGCACTGTGCTCTGTGCCTGACAGAGGGCAGGCTTTAACGACCAATCCTGTGTAACTCAGTGCAAATTTCACTACATGAGTTGAGAGAAATTTTTGCTACGCGCTGGATTTGAACGCTTTAAAAATGTGCGGAGGAGTTCTCTACACTTGAACTCCCTGCTCCTTTCCCAGCACTGCCCTGAGCTTTGCTGTGGGCCAGCGTGGCTGCTCCAGGGTTTGGGCTGATGGAGAGGAGGGCTGAGCTGAGCTCCTCCTCCTTCAGCTGCAGCCGGCAGGGGGCACGTGTGCACCTTCCTCCCCAAAATCACCTGGAATCGGGTTTTTAAGGGGTTACAATGAGGCACCTCTGGTTTTATGGGAACGTGGTCCACCAGACTGTCACCTTCAAGGTTTGGTGGCCCTTGACAGCTGCTGTGCAGGTTCCCTGAAGCTTGGATATGGACCAGGATCATGGTAGAAGGTGCAGGGCATAAAACACGTGTCCAGCACCATCGTCACAAAGTTGATCTTGTTGTCTGCCATCTGCTGCAGGAGCTGCCCCAGTGCACAGGACTGCACCCATAACAGTTATTCCCGGGTGTCCCAGCCCCTGAAAGCTCCACCTCTTCACTGAGGTGTTCTCAGCCCTCAGCACAGCCATTGCTGACCAGCGGTGGGCTCAATCTCCCACCACAGCCAGGCCCTTGGACACCAGGGCTCTGGGGTCTGTGCTCCCCATGCAGGGAGCTCAGGAGCAGGGTGCTGTGAGCCCTGGGCTTTGCTCAGCTGGAGCTCCCTCTTACCTTCCCAGTGCTTCCCGTTTCAAGGGGATTTATGGCCACTGATACCTCTCCACCTTCCCAGCCGTTTGTGGTGATAGCTGAGCTGCTGGTTCCAGTCCAGGCTCCCCCGCAGCTGTTCTCTGGGAGGGCTGTGCCTGAAGTGGGCCCTGCAGGTACCAGTGGCTCCTGCCTGATGCTGTGTGGCTCCTGGGAGCCAGTTTTGGAGGAGGAGGCCTGTTCTGAATGCTGGGGCTGAAGCCATTCGTGCACCATGGTTTCTGCAGCAAAAGAAAAGAAGCTGCCCCTACTGCAGACTGGATCAGCAGCCCCCGAGCTGTGCACATGGGTTTCCAGTCCTTTCAAATACCTTTAAATATGAGGACCCTTAAGATCAGATCAAGATAGTATTTTCAAAAGGTTTAACCCCCTCCCTATAAAGTTTTCTTTTTCCTTTTTTTTTTTTTAACCTTTTTTTCCCCTCTCCTAGTTCCCATGACCAGTAAGATTTATGATTTACAATGACAAGCCACTAACCCTGATGAGGATACAGGAGAGGGCATGATGAGCTCCCAGGGCAGGCTGGCCAGTACATCTTCGCACCTTTCCACTGCTCAGACTCTGCTCTTCCCAAAATCCAAGGTCCTGTGAGGCAGCTGTTAACACACAACTTTTGAAAAGCACAACTGGCTTTTCTTGGGACCTTGCAGTCAGGAGAAGTAAAGCTGAGACTGTGCCTTTACCCTGGTCTCATCCTTCTGGTTATAAGGCAAATGCTGAAAATGTAGTCATGACGGGAACGGGTGAGGAAACCCCTTCAGCATCACCAGTTCAGCTTTCTGGGTCTCTGCTTGAGTGCAAGCTTCCCCTCCAGAGCCTGTGTTCCTGGTTTTCTGTCATAATGAACAAAAAGTCGGTGAAAAGGGTCTAAAGCAAGGAATGATATCCTGCAGCTTCAATAGGATCTTGCAGGATAATCTCTGGTCAGTGCTGCTGGATGGCTGCTGTCTGGAAAAGAGCTCTGCTGTGAGGTTCCCTGGAATTGTTAATGCCAAATGTCTCCTTCGAAAGTTCCCTTTTTTGAGTGAGGAGTAGGGACTTTTTCCTCAGATTAGAACTGGGCTGTGACTCCTTAAAACCCCATATTCTTACCCTGTTTCTGTCAGCGCGTTCACTCTTTCGAAGAAGGCTGGCAGAATGGGCCGGGCTGTGCTGCAGGGCACGGGGGATGCAGCACAAAGCCCCGAGCTGACTGACTGCAGATCACGCGGTGAGAATTGCCCGGCGCATCGCTCCGGCTTCCACTGGGACGTGTCTCAGCTGCTTTCTGAGAAGGTTTTAAAAGCTCCCTAGCAGCAGCTGCGAGGTCACCTGCCCACAGTGCTGTCTCCAGTCTTGCTGCAGATTTTGAGGCAGGAGGTTTTTGTGGCCGCTCAGCAACTCAGGATTTTCACTCTTAGAAATATCTTGGCCTTTTCATCAGCCTGAGGCCATGAGTTCCACAGTGAAGGTGACGTTTCCAGAGTTGAGCAGAGGAGCTGTGTGATGGTCTCTACCTGTGTTGCTCACTCTTGAGAGGGAATTTGGCATCTGATGAACTGCAAATGGAGCATTTTTTTCCCAATGAACTATTAGCTGCCTCCAGACTGCCAGAACTGATATTCCTTTCTGGGTTTCTTAGACAGTGTCTCCATTTTTGTGGTGAATTTATTTAATCCATGTGGCCCAGCCAAAGGGCTGTCCTCCTGAAGGTGTTTCAGATGACTTTTGGCATTGAAAACTCCTGGTGATCCTCACTGTGTGTTGCAGAGACCAAACTGATGCATCCAGAGATCATACCCCAGTAACACTCAGAATTTCTCCACGTCACCAGTCTGGAGATGGGCACCAAAGGCCTTTGCTCACTCTGCCTCCTAATTCCATTCCATTCCAACAGCATCCTTTCCTTTCTGTTTGGTTGAAGAGACAAGGAAAGTAGCTGGAGATCCCCAGGATTTATTCAGGGCTCAAGGAACAAAGATGTAAACTCCTCCCTGCTCAGAGCTCTGAGTAGTTTAGAAACCTCCCAAAGCTGAGTCGGTAGGAATGGAGGCCAGAGCTGCAGGTGCACCCAGGCAGGCCGTGGCAGTCGCACAGTGCTGCTGGGTGGATGGGGGGATTCCTGCTGAGGGGGAATGGGTTGGTCACGTGGCAGTGAAAGGGGTGGAAGGGAACTAAGCAGCTTCAGCAGTGTCCCCTCGGGTGAGGGGGGAGCCCAGCTGTGTCCCGTGGGATCGGTGCATCCGCAGCGGCTCCGTGCAGGGATCGGTGAGCGTGGCTGTCAGACAGCAGCTCCAGCAGGCCCACGCTCCGGGAGCTCCCTGCCTGTGCAGCCACTAGCTCTGAGTGTTCATATCCAGAGTTCTCTCGATCTCCACTCTTCGTGGCAGTGAAGACACAGGCGAGCCAGTCCAGCAAAAAATCTCCAGCGTCCATAAACCGCTGCTCCACGCTCCTGCACCGCAGCCCCTCCGGGGTCCCGCCCACCTCCCAGTCCCAGATGTTCCGCGCTCCCAATTCTGGATCCCCAGGAAGCAAGGCCATCACAGGTACCAGCTGTCTTTCTGCCATCAACTTTCTGAACTGCTCGGTGTCCAGTCCTGCCCTGGGCAGGCTTTCAACCCTTCCTGGACTCAGTCTGCTCCATCCCTGCCTGTCCCAGAAAAGCTGCTCCCAGAAGCAGTTGAGGGAGTTGGCACATTATAAATACAAACGTACCTCACCAGTAGCTCCTTACAATCTCTTCCCAGTGACAAGTTGTTTTTGTAAAGCATCGTGGTAACCACAAGGTACAAAAGACCCTGTTTCAAATCCTGGTGTCACAAGCTGAGGAGAGCTTCCTGACAAGGATTGGTGTAATGGCTTGCCAGGAATGGGGATTTTTGCTTGGTTTTCAGCACTGTTTGGCATTTAATGTTTGTTTTGCTCAAAGTGATGTTTTCAGGGCTAGGCCTGTGCCTTTGGAAGTGCAATGGAGTACAGGTGCTTTCGGAGTGCTCCACTCCCCACAGGAAGCTCTGAGATAAACAGCAAAATCAGCGCTACAGAACCATTACTGAGGTATTAGAAAATGCCGGTTAGGATTGATCCTCCCGTTGCCCCAGGTTCCTCCTTCCAAACAAGATCAAACCTTAAAAAAAAAAAGAAAAAACAAACCAAAACCAAAAAAACTCTAAAAAAATGGCAGCAAAGAGCACTGACAAATACGAGTTAATGAACAGGGTGTGAGGCACAGTGTGGCAGGCGCAGTCAGCTGGGAAGCGGTCTCTTAAGTCTGAGGGAGTGATGGATGGATATTCCGTCGGGGCGCAGGAGGAGGGCTGGTCAATCAGTTGGTGTTTAAACACCCCCAAAATGTCTGGCATGGGTGGGTGCTGAGTACAGGAGGTGTCTACGGTGGGAGAGGCCATGGGATGCTGAACCAGGATGGGTTTTGTTGGATAACACTCATCCACAGCTGCCAGGGCTTGCAGGGAATAGCCTGTCTTCCTACTCTTGGGAATCCATGGGAAGGGCAAGGTAAGACCAAGCAGATGCATTAAACCAGATTTTCCTTATTGCCAGACGTGGGGAGGGGGTGGAGGGGGAAGCTAAGGGATGAGGACAAAACCACCGTGCAAATTTTGTACATACGTCTTTGGAGACCTCCAACTCACCTCCACTTGTGACATAAGCCAGGACTTGAACTTGGGTTGACCCAAACCGTTTTGTCATGGTCTCTTTTCCCACTGTACCATCTCATTTTCCTGTTGCTTAAGGCCTCTCATTCCTGTTACTTCTCTGTCAAGTGGCATGGATAGATAATGTCTGCAGTTCCTTTTCAGCCCTGTTTTATGTGTTTCAGTTGATTTGGTTACCAAGTTTGCTTGTTCTCCTGAATTTTACAAGGAGTCAGGAGTGTAGTTGATTGAAAGTTTGAGAAGCCTGCCCAGGACTTGAAAGGGTCCACTGAGGACTGGCTGGGCCAGAATCCGTGGGCTGGGCTCTTCATGCAGTTCAGGTCTCTGGTAGCCCCAAAGCCCAGGTGTGTGGGTTGGGAAGCACAGAGCCAGAGGATCTTCCACAGCTTTTCCAGAGCTGGTGGGCAGGCTCTGAGACAGCCCTTCAGTCTCTGCTGCAGTGAGGGTGTGCAGGAAGGGAACGCAGGTGGCTGGGAGGCACAGGGAGAGCTGGCACGGGGCTTCTGTAGGTGCCGCTTTGGTGTGGTGGTGAGGAGCCCAGTTCAGTCCCAGACTGGTCACCCAGGCTGTGAGGGCTGCTTGCTGCCTTAAGGAAGAGTAAGATGAGGGTTGGGTTTTTTTTCAGGGGAGGAAGCCATGACCTTTCTGGTTCAGTCAGGACTGGTGTTCATGGGCTCCCTAAGAGCCAATCCAGGCCGCCTCAGCCAGAAGGCATTCAAGAAAAATACCCACCTGTTATCCCTTCACTGAATCTGGCCCATTTGCCTCCCAAATGAGGTATTTGACGTTTCTGCTGTATTCAGGGTCTGTGATTGTGTGGCACAGGAGCATGTCTCGCCTCCTGTCTGCCTGCTTCTGCAGCCGGTGCTGACCAGTCACCATCCCTGCTTTGTTCTCCACCCAGCAGAAAGTGCTTTCAGCAGAAGAGTGGAAGGCAAAGTGCAAAACAACTTTGAAGAAACAAACAGCAATTCTCAGAACTCCAGTGGTAAGTGTGGTCACCCCTTCCTGCTGCTGCTGCTTCCATGCTCCTCTCCAAGCAGGATTCAGCTGTGCTCAGTGGATGTTGGTGGATTTGGGGCACCTTGTTTAGGCTCACGGGCAGCCAGCCCTCCTGGGGCAGGGCTTTATTCTGCCTCCTCCCCAGGTTCCTGCCACTCCAGCCCTGTAAAACTGGTGATGTGGGAATCCTGCTGCCAAGGATCAGATGCTTGGGCATAGACTTTTCAGGGGGGAGCAAAGCTGTGGGGAAAGGATGACTGGAGATGCAGCAGTGCTGCTGCCGTGTCTGTGTATCAGTGCAGTCCTGGTGAAGCAAAGCCATTTGCAACAAGCAGAAGTTTGAGCTCCACGGATAGAGCAGCAGCTTGCAGGTTCCAGTGCAGCTGAGTGTGACAGTTTATTTAAATGTCACTGTAGCCAATGTCCAGCTGTTTACGGGTTCACTGCGCAGAGGTCACAGTGAACCAGATGTGTTTATGTGGGGCCAAAATACAGGTGCTAGAGGGAATGAAAATCCCCTCCACTTGTGCAGTTTCCTTGCAGCGTGAAGTCCAAGTGGTGGTAAATGAACATAACCACTGGCCTGGACAGCTTTGTTCAGGCACACCATCTGTGGAGTTTTCTGTGCAAGGTTTTTGTCCTGCCTGTGTGTTTCCCTGCCTTCCAGTGGGCCACTGCCATTCTCTTGAGCTCCCTGACTGGAGCAAAAGTGACAGACTCGATGAATGTAATTTTGGCATCTTGCTGCAGAGATAAATAACGTGCCAGCAGAAAAGCCTGGCCTCCCTCCATTCCCCATCCAGGAGAACCAGAATATGTGGTGTTGGCAATGCCTGTGGCTGGAATGGGCAGGTGAGGGGTGGGATATCTCCCTGGAGCAGGTTACAGTGGCTGCTGGGGGTTATCTCTGCCTCAGAAGTGAGTAAGGGGCTTTCTGGAACCACTGGAAAGCAGCGATGTGCTGTTGGAAAACCCATGCATGGTAGCAGGGTGGGTGATGGGGAATGGTGAAAAATATTGTTTGTTGCTAAAATACTGCATGTTGTGTTTTGGGGAACAATCCTGGACTAACCCATCATTCACCACAATTGCAGCTGGTCATTCGGGGACAGAAAAACCTAAAGAAAAGAGGTGTAAGCAGAACCCATCAGGTGAGCTTGTCTCTGTGTTTCAGGCCCTTGTGCTCGTTACTCCTGTTCCTCCTGGGCGGTCAGGAGTCCTTGGGGCTGCCAAGGCCCTGCTCAGTGAGCCCAGCCTGGCTGGCAGGCACGGCTCAGGGCAGTGTGGTCACTGACTGCCAGAGTTCCCAGCCTGGGACGCAGACCTGGACGTGGCCCTTGGCTCTCAGCAGCTCATGGCGTGTCTTCTGTGGGTCCTGTGGGTGCTTTGAAGGGGCTCAAAGCCTTTGAGTGCACGTCTGTAAATGCCAACACACCCTGACTCCTCTGGAGCCCTTGGAAAGCAGCAGCCTGGCTTTGTACCTTTTTTACTCCTGCCAAACCCAGTACAGCCAACAAAGGAAGGGCAGAAACATCTTCCTTCCCACCAGACAGCTCATTCCTGAAGCCAAGAAAGCTGCACTGTCAGAGCTGCTGGCTGCAAACCTCCTCTTGTCAAGTTTTGCAGGAGGGGAGACGAACCTGTAGCATGGGAGAGGGCCCAGGAAGCACTGACAAGGAACACAAAGAGTGGCTGTACTGAGTAGTGCAAGCCTTCAGTTGTTTCTGAACTGTCAAATACTGACCCACTGCTGCTGTAACACATCTCCCAGGTTCTCCCTGCCATCTCCTTGAACCAGCTCACATCAACTCATCCTCCTCAATCTGCTTCTGTCTGGACTGTAACATTTAAAGCACATGAGTGAAAGTTCACGGTGAAAACCGAAACAAAGCCAGAAATCCATACAAGCCGAGTAGCAAATTTCATGTGATTTGCTCATCGTATTTCCCTGTCAGGGGTGTTTCTGCCTGCACCATGTGGAGTGTGGTTATTTTAGGGGCTCAGTCGAGGGCCTGGCAGGCTGCAGGGGAGTTGCAAGGTACTCACCTAAGCCTTCGTTTGAGCCAGGAAACCTGAGCAACTCGAGTGAGCTGCCCAGGACTGGTCTGAGGGGAGCTGGGCTCTGGTTGGAAGCAGTTCCTTTCTGCATTAAGCAGCTGACACCCTCCTCAAATCCAGGCTGGGGCATGGGGATGTATGAACTTCTTCCCTTTTCCCCTTCCTTTATCTATCCTGCATCCTCTTTTCTTCCCCGGGCCAGTTTTCCCCCTTTGGCTCCATTTTTGTGCTGCTTCCTACATGTCCCATTCAGTGCACTTTTCCAGCCATTTCTCCCTTTATTCCTTCCAATTCTCAGGAGTCGATCCCAATGGCCTCACTGACAGCAGCCTGGGTGAGCATCACCAGCCACTGTGAGTGTCACTGGGACCAGAGAGGCCGTGGAAGGCTCCGTGTGCCCAGGTGTCCAGGCAGAGCTCTCTGGAGCTGCCCTTTGGAAGAGCTGCCGTGTCCTCGCCTCCTCGTTTTCCCTCTTTCCATGCCTGTGTCTCAGTGGGTGGGACGAGCACCACGTGGCTCAGTGTCGCACGTGGGATGGGAACTCTTGGGTGATCCTGGCTTGTCCTCTCTTGTGCTCCAGCCAGCAGATTTCTCCCAGGCAGGGAAGCAGGTGGTGACAATGTGGTGGGGAACGACAGAAGGACTGACACTTCCGTCCTCCCACTCCCATCTGCTGTTTGCTTGTCACCAAACTGCTGCTGCAAGGAACAGTCTCCAGGTTTGGGGGGTAAATGTAGGTCCGAGCTGAGCAGCCAAGGGTTGCGTGGCTTGCCCTTGATAAATGCTTGAGGGCTCTTGCTCTGTGTGGGTGTGAGTTTTGTGTCACAGGCTCGGATACAGAGATATCAAAGGAAACCTGGAGTTTTTGAGGCCACCCAGCTGGGGACTTTCTGCTTTTTCCCTGTGTCACTGTCCTGACTGCAGTGGCACAGAGCCCTTCGTGTGTGGAGCGAGGGGCAGAACAAGCAGAGCAGGAAGGTCAGCAGCTAAAGCCCCCTGAAATGCACGGGGGTGCAATGCTGCAGGGAGCGCTGAGTGGGAATAAGAAGGGAACTAGAATGGAAAACGCTGGATTTCGGATGTCTCTTCCCTATGCTTTGGGGTTTCCCACTGCTTTGGGGCTGATTTGAGTCCCAGGTTTGTCTCCTCCCAGCGGGGTGGGATGGAGACAGGGACTGGGTGAAGGACTCGAGCTGTCGTCCACATTACGATGTGAGCGTGACCTTTGTACTCATGGAGAAGGGTCTCCACAGCCACTCAAACTTGGTGTTGATGAAACCTGGAAGTTTCACAGTGCTTTAGAAACAGCATCGAGCTAAAATGTTCCAATTGCTGCCTCGTGCTGCCGCAGGAGCACAGGCAACAGAGGTCCCAAGGCACGTGAAGCTTCTGTTCTTCCACTGCTGAGCTAAGGGAGGCCCAGAAAGCAAAGCCATGGCCTGATCCTGAAACACGGAGTTGGCTCCCTGGGAGGAAGAGCAGAAGCTGTTGTTCCTTGAGGTGCTATAAAGCTGCTGTCAAGGAAACCCTCCCTGGTGAGGGTCTGCTTGCCACATGCTGGGGTTTTCTGGTCTGAATTCCCGAGAGGCCAAACAATATTTCAAGGCCAGCCTGTGCGGTGCCCAAGGCAGTGCTGATCCTGAGCATGGCTAGGGAAACGCCCCCGAAGGGGCTGAGCTGAGTTGTGTTCACAGGGAAGGTCGCTCTCTTCCTTCCCATCCGTGTGTGGCTGGAGCAGGAGAGGAGCCCTTGGCTGGGGCTGGTGCCCTCTGGAACCCCTGGGCTCCCAGGCTTGGGGATCTCCCGGGAGCTCCCTTCTTCTGACTTCAGACCATGCCCTTCCCCAGGGACAGCAACCATCTCTCACTCAAGGGTTACAGCCTAATGCAGCTTGGTCCGTTGTTGTGGACACTGTGGGTGACTCCTTTGTAGGCCGAGAGGGACTAAGGAAATTGTGGGAATCCAAGAAGAAAAACAAAAGCAAAAAAGGAGAAAAAAAGCTCTGTAGTTTCAACATCTTCAAATACAGCCATCAAGGGGGAAATCTAATTGAAATTGTCAGTGTTTGTTGAAGTCTGAACTTGCTCAATGTTACGAGTGTGAAAGAGAACGGTTGAAATTATGTAGGGAATTGGGAAATATTTTGAACTTTCGAGGTTGATTTAAGCTGTATAAATATGTCTCAATTTCATCTACTGCTTTAGGGAACTATTACTGTCAGAGCTTCCAGTGCAACAAATTTTAGCATTTCCAGTTTTTAAAATGTCAACACTTTTCATTCCTATTTACACAGGGAAGCTTTGCTTTCCAGCACTGTTTATTCCAGACTGGAGAGAGGGTCAGTGGAAATGTCTCCTTTTTTTGAATCAGTTCGTGCCAAGCTGAGATGAGATTGAGACCAATAAAAAATTGATTTTCTACATTTGATTTAGAGCGAAAATTCGTGGAAAAGCCTGAGAATCTCCAGTTGTCAGGATTTAAAGGACGCAGGACTGGATTTCAAACATGCTTTTAGCTGGATTTTCAGAAATCGTGAGCTTGTTGCTCTGTCATTTCCTGATCTTGCATGCTAGATTTCTTCTTGGTGAATCACTTTTTCTAAGTGCCAAATGTTTTTTCAGTGTTGCATTTTATTTTTTCTGTGTCTGCAGCACACTTAAGGTCACAGAATCACAGAATTCGAGACTGGTTTGTGTGGAAGGGACCCTAAAGCCCATCCATGCCACCTCAGCCATGGCAGGGACACCTCCCACTGTCCCAGGCTGCTCCCAGCCCTGTCCAGCCTGGCCTTGGGCACTGCCAGGGATCCAGGGGCAGCCACAGCTGCTCTGGGCACCCTGGGCCAGGGCCTCCCCGCCCTCCCAGGGAACGATTCCTTCCCAAGATCCCATCCATCCCTGCCCTCTGGCACTGGGAAGCCATTCCCTGTGTCCTGTCCCTCCATCCCTTGTCCCCAGTCCCTCTCCAAGGCAGTTACGTTCAGCAAGTGCAGGTGCACCCGAGCCACCCTACAACGCGTTACGGAGAGCCAATGGCCAAGTCTGAGGAGTGAGGAAAAGGGGAAGGGGCAGTTGTTCTGGAGCTCCCACAGAGTGCAGATGATGGGGCAGCAATTGCACAGACAGACAGAGCTGCATTTTCAAAGCAGCCTGCAGTGCTGTGCCCAGGAGAAGGGTCAGCAGCTGAGGGCAGCTCTCACCAGGAGAGTGAGAGTCACACAGCGAGAGGTTCAGTTCAGAAAGCGCCTCTGCTTGGTTGCATCAATAAGTCACCGTGTCCGCTGGGTTTGTGTGGAATTGAGGTTTCTAGGAATGAATTGTTTATTTCTGGTGCCACATTCACTTAAGCTGTTCCAGACTTCTCATGTTGAACAGGCAACTTGCAGACAGGAAGAAGTATATCTGGGTTAAAATAACCACTCGGCAGCCGGTCTCTGTGGTGAGATCCTGCCAATTGCTCCAGAGCCCAGGGACACCGGGCGAGAAGTGAGGCAATCCCTGTGAAAGCATTGAGGCAGTGAGCACTCAGCAGAACCGGGACACAGAGCCAGGCATGGCAGAGGGGATTGCAGTCTGCAAGCTCAGATCCTGGGCTGCGCATGGCCTAAAGAGCCCCTGAGAGAGCAAAGGGTGGGCAGAAAAATGTGAACTCTCATTTTGCCTGGCCGATCTGTGGAGTGAAAGATTTCATCTCCCCAGTGCAAGGTGTCTTATCATTAATCCTTCAAACTGTGACATTTCTGTGATTGTTGCCTGCAGAGGTGGCTTTAGTGGAAGTGACTGCGCTGTAACAGAGACATGACAGTGCATGGATAAAAAATAGTCCCATCATAAATTTGAAGACCAGAAAAATCCTAAGAGTCTTCCTTCACATAAAACAGGGTTGTAGTGAGTGCCTGAACTGCTGTTACAGACTGACGGTGGTTTCCATGAGTGGAGGAAGCCAGGCACAACGAGGACACTGTGTCAGCACCTCGGGCTAGAGAGCAGCCAGAGGGGGTGTGGAGAATTCCTCGGGCACTTGTAAGTGCTCTGTGCCACTGCTGGGCTCTGTGCCTGCTCCAGATCAGGTTCTCTTCTGGGGGGACAGGGAAGTGTTGGGGTTTGCCCCTCAAAAGCTCACGTGCAGCTGGGCTGCTGCAAGAGCCCTGGAGTGCCGTGGGCATCCGTGTGCTCACGGAGTGAGCGTGGCACTTCCAGAGCAGGGACCAAGAGAATGGTGCCTGGAGGAGCCTGTCCTGTTCAGCTGCTCAGCAGGGCCGGGTTAGGGACTTGTTTCAGCAAAGATCCTGCCCCAGGTACAGAGCTCAGCAGCTGCTGGGTGATCACGATGTGTTCTGTGATCAGCAGCGTTCCACATCCAGCTGGTGCCTCCCACACAATCCCTTTCCGCAGCACTGTCCAGTCATGTCCTTGCCAAGCATCACCCATGCCTTCATCTTCATTCCTTGCTGGCTGGCCCTGCCATCTGGGGCCCCCTTCAGCAGCTCAGGTCCTCAGCACATTGGGATATTGAGCGGGAAGGCTCGCTGTGCTTGACCCGTGCAGCTCACGAGGGCAGTTTTCCTTCCAAGGAAACCAGGCCAGCTCTGCCAGAGAGCCCTGGGAGCCTCAGTCATGGATGTGCCAGCTCACAGCTTGCACCTGGGACCACCCTGGAAATGCTCTGCGTCCGTGACTGGATGTTTAACACCAAGGATTTTCTCCCCTCTGCAGGGGTCTGACACTAAAGGGCCTCACCTGGGAGCTGTGGGAAACCACAGAAGGTCTCAGGTGCTGGGGCTCACTGGTTCTGCTCCAGGGCACTGGGGGCTGGATGCAGACAAATCCTGGTGGCCCGAGGGGCGAGCAGTGTCCAGGTTTCTGTTCCTTAACAGAGAGGCAGGGCAGGGTGTGCTGCACCCTGGATCCCCTTTGGCATCCAGGGAGGCTGAAACACCCAGCTTCAGTTTAAAGAAGCTGCATGGGGAAACTGGGAATTCACCTCTGGACCCCCAAGGAAAGCCTCTGTAGAGAGTTTCCTGCCCCTTTCACTTTTCTTTGCTGGCCTCCCCACGTGTTTCCATCGCTGTGGCACAGGGTGTGTGTTAAAGTCTCTGGGCTTTTCAAATTGGACAGGAAAGGTACAGAACCCTGGCCATGAGAAATTGAGCAAGGGAGAGAAAATTCACAGCTGGACATGTCGGATTTTGTGGTAAATGGAGCCCCCATCCTGCCCTGGATAATTCTGGAATTGTGGAGTAGGGATAAGGAGCAGGGAGCAGATAGGCAGAGCTGTGTAGAATGCAGCGAGGTCTCTGCCAGTCTCAATATTTAAATCTCTTTCTTTTTTGCAGAAACCGCAAGTCCCCTGATTTCAAATCCTTTCCCGCTTTTACAAAGTAAGTGTGATGGATGTCTGTGGTGCAAAAGGCAGGGACTGTCCTCCTGCTGCCCTGCCCTCTGAGCAATTTTCATCAATAAATGGGGTTTTTTATTATGAATCCAGGTGTCAAAGAATAAAGTGCCTCACTTCTGTGGCTCTGGTGTCAAATTTAAATGCAACAGAAATCCTCCAGCGTGTTTCTGTACAGTCTGGGGCTGCCAAATCACTTCATATTCAGTCTTCAGGGAGTTTTTTGTGAACATGTTTTGTGACCAAGATTTGAAAATGAACCCGTATTTCAGTTACATTTACACACAGAAAAGCTTGTCCTGATGGCTCAGCTCAGTAAACACCTGGGCAGAGCCAATTCCCTGTGGCCTGGGAGCACGGATGAGATGTGGGGGGTGAGCAGGAGGGGAAGGAGAGCAGGTCTGGGATGGCTGGACACAGGTGGTCCCTGCTGGAGGTCCTGCCCTGTGGCCTCGATGCTTTCAGCAGGCCTGGAGTTTCCTCCTTTGTTTGGTTCCTGCTTGGCCTGTGTTGGGATTTTAGGTGGTGCTGTCTGTGCCAGCCTGGTGCTCCGGGCCAGCCCTGAGTGCTGCAACCTGAGCATGGCCTCAGGGAGGGAGGACAGGCGTTCTTCCTGCTCTTACAAACCTGAGAGAGAAGCAGGGGCTTTATTCAGAGCACGAGTTCATGTGGGAAGAGAATCCAGGGCAGTGCGTTCAGGATCCCTCTTTTCCAAACGTACTCCAGAGCACCTCTTACTGTCTGAGCTGGCTGGAAGTGACAGAAGTTCTGCTTTCAAGAAACTGCCACTGATTTTGGGGTGTGCTGGTGTTTTTGGAGGAGCCTGCCGCTGGTTCTCCTGCCTTGTTTCATGGGTTTGTGTCCAAGGGTCGGGAAGGTGCAGTTACACTTCAGTGAAGTGGAAACACTGGGCAGAAACGCCGGCTTTCCCTCACAGTTGTTCCGCACTTGTTTTTCACCAAGATGCGAACAGAAGTGTCGAAATGTGGGTCTTTTCTGTTGAGGAAAGAGCTGCCTGGGGGCTGTCCCTGCTGAGCCGTGGTGCCACCCTGCTCAGTGTCTGTCACTCCGCACAAGCACCTCAGGCCGCTTGCTGTTGGAACTTTTTCTGTCAAAGCTCTCAGCTCCTGTTCACTCCTGGCTTCAGACCAGGCCCTGCTGTTTTCCCTGGCTTAGATGTGGCAGTGGGAGTTAACACGGGAATTGGAGTGATTTATTTAACCTAAGCACAAGCAGCGGTTTTGTGGCTCACGCAGCTGCTGCCTTGCTCTGGGGCCTTGCTCCCCGGGTAAAGCACTAATAAAAGTGTCTGATTATAGCCCTGGGGAAAGGTGTTTTAAATGGTGCAGCCAGATGTGAGCATTGGTTCTGTGTGGCTCAGGACACTGACGGGGTTTCACGAGCTGCCGCTGCCTTAGGTTTCTGTGCCGGTGTTTTCTGGGGGTGCCTGGGCAGTCGGTGAGGGGGACACGATGGCATTTCTTGTCAGAGCAGAGAGGGAGCTGGCTGCCAGAGGAGGTCGGGTTTTTGGGGAGGGATGCTTTGGTTTGGGATACAGATTGCCTCTTTCTCCTCTCCACCTTCCAGATCCCTCTTCTTCTTGTAGCTCTGGCACATCCCACCCTCCTTCCAGCCAGCCTGACTGTTCCCAGCTCTGCACTGTGGAGCACGAGGGGCTCAGGAGCTGAAAGCTCAGAAGTATGAGGGTTGAGAGAGCTCTGGGAAGTGAGTTCGTTCATTCCCACAGGGACTGTGCACATCCTCCCCAGCATTCCTTCCCTTGGTCCCAGGAAAGACTCTGGAATTGTTGGGTGAATTTAAATTTTACGCTTAGTTTTAACATGGCTCATTTTCATTTGTGGTAAACTTAGACTTCTGTGTGTCTTTGTCTCAGAATTATTTGGAAAATGCTTTGGCATTTTCAGAACATGAAATTAGCTTTTGAAAGTAGGTGGTGATTTTGTTTCCAAAGTTGGACATTTCTGGAGCAGAACAGAAGGGGCAGCTTTTGGAATTGAGATGAAAATCAACACAGTTTTTCTGAGAAGAATCACAAATGAGAGACTTTACCAATTCACTGAGTGCACTGAGCACCCGGAGATTTGTGGTGTCAGGAGGAGTTTGAGATGAAGAGCTGTGGAGACCTTGGTGATCACAACCTGCTGGATGCGGATGGGAGAACCCGGGAGAGACTGGGCAGGGGTGAAGGGGAGCCAAGCAATGGGAGAGTTAGAAAAATAGCCCAGGTTTGTGCTGATAAAATAGCTTGGAATAGAGCAGGAGGAAGTAAAGCAGCTCAGGGAGACAAAGTGAGCTGAGAAGGAAATGTGAGTGACACAGGAGAGCAAAATGGGTGTGGGAAATGTGAGTGACACAGGAGAGCAAAACGGGTGTGGGAAATGTGCTGCTTGGGGAGGGCTGGCTGAGGTGAGGGGTTAACTCCTCCTGAGCAGCAGCTCTGTGCCTGAGCTGAGCTGGGGGCTGCTGGAAGGCTGCTCCCGGGGCAGCTGGGGAGGCTGTGTGGGAGCAGGGGAGGGCCCTGGTCTGCAGTGGGCAGGGAGGGAAGGGTTCCCCCAGTGCCATTTGTGCTGCAGGCACAGCAGGCAGAAGGGGTGCAGGTGTCTGCTGAGGTTGAAATGGCGCATGGAGAGCTGCCAGCGTCCAGGGACTGCAGGGTGACATCCCCAGCCTTGCTGAAGCACTGAGGGGTGCAGCAGGGTCCCTTCTCCTCTCTGGTGGAGGGGCAGGGGCTCCAGCAGGGCAGAGGGGCAGAGAGAGGAGGTCACACAGCTCTTCTGACCCGCCAGGGCTCTGTCAGCTACAGCCAGCAGGCTCTTGGAAGTGTGCCTGCTTGCATTAGATTAATCCAATGTTAATTTTGACTCCTGAAGGGGCAGTCAGACCCCTCCGTTTGAGATGCTCCCATCTGAGCAGTCTGGGCTCCATGAGCAGCAGAGGCAGAGCTGTGTCTGTAACACAGGTCACTGACATTGAAATACTCACCCAGGAGGGATGGTTTGCACCCACAGAGAGTCTTCTGCTCTCTGACAATTAAAAATAAGTCTAAACAATTAGATTGCATTGTGCCTCGTGTGGCATTGCACCACAACGACCTCAGTGCTGATGATTTCAGCAGAGACAGCCAGTCCCCGTTAATCCCCAAGGCCTGGAATCCCTACATGTGCCCCTCAGCTGTCCAAGTCTTCTCTTTTTTTCACAAGCCCAGTTACTTAAGTACCACATTCCCAAACTTCCCTGCTGCAGCAAGGCCCAGGAGCAGCATCACAAGCAAGCACAGTGAGTGAAAGCATGGAGCACAACTCCTCCAGGCAGAGCTGGCTCCATCATTGCAGAGGCTCTAGGTTCTGTGGGAAAGGTTCAGCCTCACAGCATAGAAGTACAGCTTATGCAGACTGCTCATGGTGTCTTTTATGTTTTTCCTCCCAGATTCCTGTAGCCATGAGGTGCATTCTGGGGTTTGCTACTTGAGATAGACTTCTCACAGGGTGTAGGCAGGTTTGTGCTTCCCTGAGGTTTGGTTCCTCCATCCTGGATGCTGGTGCTTCTGCTTATTCATTGATACAGAATGTTTTTCCCTTTGGACTTAGATCTAGACTCCTGAACTACTGCAGCAATAGACCTAGCTCCGTGTGTGTGCCAGGCATTTTCATCCACAATTGTTCATGTGCCAAAAGTGCCTGTCCATTCTGCTGCTCCAGAGCAAAATGCCTCAGCGGGAGCGTGGCAGTGCCGGTGTGGCTGCAGGGGCAGAGGCAATGGTCCCGTGTTTCAGCACTGTAGTTGAGATCACATCTGTCAAATAACGCACTGCACTAATGCTGTTTAAACAGGCAACTGCAAACATTTGCTATTAGGTTAATTCAGTGGAAAAAATGCACTTTCAACACAGAACAGAGCTCAATGTGTCTTTCAGCTCACGAGGGAGCTCTGCACCCAGCTCTTTCCTCACTCCAGCTCATCTGTATTGCTCTGGCACATGGCTCTCCTGCTCTGCTCTCAGCCTTCAGGCACAGCCCTGGTTCCTGTGCTTCCTGCCCTCCACCTCTGCTTCCCTGGTGTCCTGCTGCCACCCAGCCCCGTGACACTCACCAGTCCCTGCTCTCCCTGCACTTGGTGTCAGCCACGAAGCCCCAGCTGAGTTCCCCCATGGCACAGCTCCACCCCCAGCTTCTGACTACAGCATTTTTCACAACCCAGTGCTCCTTGTCTCGCTCAGGGAAGGCAGCAGAGACTGGAATTTGACAGAACTGGATGTAAAATAAATTCACCAGACTTTGCTCACAGGCTCGAAAATAGCAGGGATACGCTCGGGGCAGGCTGCGGCAGACCCTGGCCAGCGGGCAGCCTCCCAAAGAAATCCTTGTGCACAAGGGATCCCCACACGCTCTGCCCGTCCCTTTGCCGTCCCAGGCCTCCTCCTGGCAGTAAAGTGCAGCAGGAGGAGGCTGCCCAGCCCCAGCCCCAACCCCAGCCCCAGCCCCAGCCCAGGGGCAGAGCCGTGCCCAGGCCCTGCCCCGCTCCTGTGGCTGCTGTGCCGAGGGGCCACGGCCCAGCCCCACACACTGAAGTGTGCACCGTGCTGCTTCCCTGCAGACTCTGTGTAATTCTTCTGAACTGATTTCTCCCAAACAGAGCCTTACACCTGTGGAGCTTGTGGAATCCAGTTCCAGTTTTATAACAATCTCCTGGAGCACATGCAGTCCCACGCAGGTAAGCTGGGCACTTCGACTCGCTGCAAGCAGAGAATTAAATTCTGTGCTGCTGCCTGGTGCTGACCCCACTGTGTGTCCATAGGGCTCTCAGTGCTCCCCATTGCCACAGCCCCAGTCATTTCACCTGCAGCAAAGTCACTCCTCAAAGGCTGGAGCACATAGGCTCAGGGTATATTGAAAATATTGCTCCTTTCCACAGGGAGAGAGGGAACGTGCCATGCTAGCTCCGAGCCCATCACACTCCTCATTGCCTTTATCCAGAGGTATCCAGAGAATCCCCATTGCATAAACTCCTGCAGCAGCCCAAATCCCCCCTCCTGCCAAAGGGGCAGTTCTCATGGAAGCAATCAAACCCAAAACGCTCGCAGGGCAGCAGAGCCTTTGCCCACACAGGTCCTGTCCTGTGCTTGTGTCTCCTGGAGTTCTGCAAAGGACTGAAATGTGTTCTTGGAAGAAGAATTTGCCATTTCAGCAGCTGTGTTCAGTTCCCTCTCAGCTACCTACAAACGAGAATTCTGAGGAGTCTTTCCAGTGCTTTGTTTCTAAGTTACTGTTTTTGTTGCCTGTCTTGATACATAAGAGATGATTTTAAAATTTCAAAGCCAAACCTGTTTCAAAGACAGCATTGAACATATTCAAAAATGTAGAAACAGAATTCATTTTATATTGGCAGATTTTTTTTTTCTTTTTTTTTTCCCTCTTGAATAAAATTTCAAGTGAACGAACATGGTTTTAAGAACAATTAAATCCCGTTTGACAGACCTGTGTTCTCCAACAGACACCTGCTCTGTTGAGATGCAGATGCAGTGCAGGACCTGAGGAGAGTGGCACAGGAGGACAGGAGGCTTGAGGAAAAGCGTATTTTCCATTCTGTAACAATAACGTTAATCAAAGCTCTTCTCTTGCTCTCTATTTTAGTTTTAGTCCTAATTTTAATAGTGTCACTTGAGTTCTTCATCCGTGAGGTTCCTCTATTCCATTTCGGTTCCTGTTGGTAAATCTTAGTGCAGGCTTTGTGTGTTGTTCAGCAGCTGCTTTATTTATCATCTCTGTAATGTCACAAAGAGACTTTTAGAGCACTTGGTTAGCAGAAGGTGTGATTTGTGTTTCTGTTGGAGCATGGGGGGTTCCTGTGGAGCAGGGGGGCTCTGTGTCACCCCCAGGAGCAGGGGAGCTCTGCTCAGGGCAGGGCTGCCCTCACCTCCTGCTCTTGGGTCTGTCCTTGCTGCTCGACCATGGCAGTTTCTGCTGCCTCCACTCAGTGTCCTGCCCATCCTGTTCCTTTCTCCAGGCTCTGGCACTGAAATGGAGAATTTTGAGTTACAGCTCTGGGTGACACCGAGTGCAGGTGCTGAGGTGTCCAGGGGGACAAGGGCAGCTCACTGGCAGGGTTGAGCTGTTGCAAGTTTGAAGCCTGTGCTGCCTGCAGCTTCCTCCTTCTCTCTTCTTTACCAGTGACCCATGGGTGGTGCTGAGGGCTCCCTGTGAGGGTGGGGAGGCCCTAGCCCAGGGTGCCCAGAGCAGCTGTGGCTGCCCCTGGATCCCTGGAAGTGCCCAAGGCCAGGCTGGACAGGGCTGGGAGCAGCCTGGGACGGTGGAAGGTGTCCCTGCCATGGCAGGGGTGGCACTGGATGAGCTTGAAGGTCCCTTGCTACCAAACCAGTGTGTGCTTCTGTGGTTGTTCACCTGGGCTCCTTTGGCCACAGAACAGGCCTGGAGGGAGCAGGTGTCTGTGATCTGGCTCCTGTCACGTCAGCAGAACTCTGTGAATGGCTAAATCCCCTCTGCCCAGCTCAGGATTACTCTTGTTAAACTCTTATTTTCTCACTGCTCCCTGCTCTGTTTGCAAGTCCCTGTCCTCTGCTTGGCTGCCTGCTCCTGACATCTCACAGCTGCAGTGACAGTGAGTGTGTCCATGTCTCCTTTAGCTGCTTTCTGCAGGCACCACCGAGGCTGTGCCTTGTGAGAGCCGCTGTCCCCTCCTGTGGCATCTCTGGCTGTGGTTCATGAGAGCCCTGTGCTCACACCTCTTCCCTTCCTCCCCGCGTGCAGCTGGGGCGAGCGGGCGGCGGTGGCTGCTGTGGGATGAGGCCAAAACAAAAGGAGAGGCAGGAGAACTCCAGGCAGCGTTGGTGGGTGTCCAGCTCTGGGTGTTTGTGTGAGCAGAGAGCAGTGGCAGCAGTCTGTTGCCTTCCGTGTGACAGGAGGTTGTAGCGAGGTGAGGGTCGGTCTCTTCTCCCAGGGAACAACTGGCAAGGACAAGATGGAACAGCCTCAAGTTGTGCCAGGGGAGGTTTCGATTAGAATGGCTGTCAAGCACCCCAAGGCCAGGGCAGGGGTGGAGTCACCGTCCCTGGAAGTGCTCAGGGAACGTGGATGTGGCACTTGGGACAGGGCCTAGTGGTGAGTGTGGTGCTGGGCTCATGGTTGGACTGGATGATCTTCGAGGTCTTTTCCAACCGGAACAACTCCACGATTCTGTGGTTGCCGTATCCAAGAAATGGCATTGCGCCAACATCTCTGAAGTCTGGGAGTGCAGGGACCTTGCAGTGCTCAGCAGAGCTGGTGGCACAGGATGCACAGGCTGGGGACGCAGGCATGGCAGTGGTTAATGCTGGCTCAGGGGATGCGGAGAGCCAAGAAGCCCAAATGGGTGAAATGCCCTCGGTTCGTGTGTTCAGGAGCCCAGTTTGGTGTGTCCTGTCCAATGCAAAGGGCTGATCTCCTCCAGTGGCTCTGCTGCCTCCCCTGGACCCCTCTGACAAAGGGCAGAAGCCAGGGAACTTTGCTGCTGGCCTCCAGGAGCAAAATCGGGGACGTACTGGCTCTTGAGTCATTCAGAGGGCTGAGCCTGCAGGCTGGAAGGTAATAAGGAGAGATTATAGCTTCATAAAGCAGCTACACTGTGAGAAGAAGCAATTAGAATGTAAATTGGGTGCTGAAAGGCAGGAATAGAACAGCAGAACACTAGGCAGAGGAATTGGTTCTGTAATTACACTGAACAATATACAGCTTTGACTCCCTTTAGAGTACTTTGTTCAGGTCGAGTGCTGCCATATAATGCCCTTCCTACAATCTAGGCCTAAAAAAACAAAAGGAGGACCAGGCTGAACCTGGATTAAAGGATTGGAGGCATGAAGAAAAATTAAAGAAGCATGATCTGTGTAGTTCACAGACTGCCTGATAAGGAAGATGAGGCTGAAACGTACAAATCTCATTAATGCCACACTGAATGCCAGCAGATATTTGTATATAGTAAATCCCCTATTATTAGGAAATTGATAAAAGAGTTATGGTGAGGAAATACAGAGGGTTTCTCCCCCTACCCATCCCTCACCAAGACAAGGAAGACCTGAACCATGAGCAGAGTTAGTAGGCAACATCCAACATTTTCCTTTGCCCACCCACAGCGGTTTGGAGTTGAGGACACTTGTGACACGAGCTCATGGGGAAAGGTGATGGGGCACACCTGGTGCCTGGAGCACCTGGTGCTCTCACATCTCTGCCCACCTGCACAGACCAGCCTGGGGCTGCAGCCCGAGCATGGCAGCGCTCCCCGGGCAGCCAGCATGGCCAGGGAGCTCCCTGGGCACACACAGGCCCCAGGCAGCGCCCAAGGCTGCCCTGATCTCTCTTGTCCTGGGTTGCTCTCAGGAATTGATCCAGCCTGTGCCAGTGCAGTGCCCACAGGTGCCTGAGCAGCCTCTGGCTGCTGATGGAGTCTGGAGTGCCCTGGCACTGAGGGGCAGAGCTGCTCACTTTGGAGAGCACTTGCCTGTAAGGAGGAGAGCGCTGGAGCTCCATCACGTCGCTGCCGGTCTCCCTGCGCTCCCAGGGTGCTGGCACACCTGGAGGAGAGCAGCTCTGCCCTCTCCTGTGTGTCCTGCTGGCCCCCAGAGCACCGGGCAGGGTCGCTGCACTCCGTGCTGGTGTCCCTACACTGCAGGTGCTGCCAGCTGAGCTCCCTGGAGAATCAGTGGAGAAGTCAGTGACTCCAGGTGAGTTCACACCACGGTGGTTCTTACTCTACAAGAGGATCCAGTTCTGCCTGGGTGAATTGAGTGGCACTCATGAGCCTGTTTTGCGCCACTGAGTGTACAAGGAGCCCTAATGGGCCACTTCAAAGAGAGGTGTCTGACAGATGTCCAGAATTAGGTGAGATGAGTCCAGCTGTGATGAGTAAATGACCTGTTCTGTTTTCTTTGGTTTTAATTCCATCCTTCTGCTCAGCCTGGTCATCAGTCTCTCCATCTTTCTGCTTCCTCTCCCACGCCATTTCCTTGTGCACTGTCATGTTCCTTCACAGCCTGTTTCTCAACACCATTTCAGAGTGAAGTGTACTAAGAACCAGAAGATTTCCTCTGGAGGGTGGGGAGAAGTTCTTGGGGCACAGGAAAGAAAAGACCACGGGCACAATACAGTATTTACTGATCTTGTCTGCATTTCCTTGAAAGCTCCCATCAGATTGGCAGCCAAAGTGTTTGGCCCAGTTACTTACGCAGAAATGGGAGCACGAACACAAAGGCTTCAGGGGCAGTTGGTGCCTGCAGCCACAGGATGGGATGGTCTCAGTCACACTGCAGAAACTTTGGTATTTGGCTTCGTGTTTGCAGCCCGAGGCAGCAGTGAGAGCCCCAGGGGAGATGGGCCCTCGCTCTTCATGGGGAAGGAGCCAGATCTGAAGCTTGCAATGAGACCCTTAGATCCAGAGGAGCTGAGCACAGCTTGGATACCAAAGTGCTTCCAGAGAGAGCAGGGCAGCCACCTGCACTGCAGGAAGAGGCAGTGAGGGAACAGAAGGATCAGTGTCTGTTCCACCTCATTTCAGAAGCAAAGGAATGGTCCAAGTCAGGCTGAACTTCCATTCCTCCTGGTGTGCAGCTTCAGCTCCTCAGGAGACATTGCTCAGGGTGTGCTGAAGGCAGCAATGGCCCTGGGGCACAGAAGGATGTGGCACACTTCAGCCACATTTGGGAGGTGATGGGTTGTGAGTCGAAAGGCAGTTTCAAGGTCCCTGAGGGTGCTGTGCCAGCTCACTGAAAGCTGCCTAAAAGCCACAGAGACTGTGGGAGGTTGTTGTCCCCTTAGTTAAAGGAACCCTATCTAAATGCTTTTCTTTTGTGCTTTTAACCCCTCCCTGTGTCTTGGCCCACAGCTGACAATGAGAACAACATTGCCTCCAGCCAGCCCAGGTCACCTCTCCCCGTGGTTGAAGAGAAGTGGAAACCACAGCTCCAAAGAAATAACGCCAACAACAGTACGTAGCAGCCTCTGGCTTTGTCCCTGTCCCTGCCTTAGGGGTGCAGTGGTCACAGGCACTGCACAAGGCCCTTGTCCTCACCAAACTGTGCTGGATTTCATCCTTAATTCCTGTCCTACCTGGCAGAGCAGAGCACCCCTTCCCACTACAGGAGTGCAACAAAGAACCCCAGGGTGGTTGGAAAGGTTTGCGAGGAAGATGCATTTGGTAACTCCTGGAAGAAGATAACTTCTGATCCAAGGTCAGACTTCCTGGCCTGGAGTTAAAAAACTAATGCAGTCACCATGGTGTGACACAGGCATAACCTGGCACTCCCTGGGCTGGCAGGCAGCTGCCCCTGGATCCCTGGCAGTGCCCAAGGCCAGGTTGGACAGGGCTTGGAGCAGCCTGGGGGAGTGGAAGGTGTCCCTGCCATGGCAGGGGCGGGAACTGGATGGGTTTTAGTGTCCCTTCCAACACAAACCAGTCTGGGATTCTGGGATTCGGTGTCCATCTTTCCATGTGGGCTGAGCTGTCACCATCCCCACTCCAGGGACAGGTTGCAGATCTGCTCCCTGCTGCTCTGAGCAAGAGCAGGGCCTCTATGAAGGTTCCTCTGTCCAGAAACCTTCAGGGAACAAATCCAAGGTTGGAGTTGTCTCTTCCATCATCTGGGCATATTCCACTCTTTGGGGCTCTCTGAGAATTGTTTCGTGACTTGCCCCCTTCTCTCTCCCGTTGCAGTGATGCTGATCTGCTCCTTTCTTGTGCTTCCCTGCAGCGTCAGCGAGCGGCTCGGTGGGGAACAGCGCCATCCCGGAGAAGGAGCGGCAGAACATCGCCGAGAGGCTGCTGCGGGTGATGTGCACCGACCTGGGGGCCCTCAGCGTGCTCAGCGGCAAGGAGTTCATCAAGCTGGCGCAGACGCTGGTGGATAGCGGGGCTCGCTATGGTGCCTTCTCCGTCACCGAGATCCTGGGCAATTTCAACACCCTGGCTCTGAAGCACCTGCCTCGCATGTACAACCAGGTGAAGGTGAAAGTCACCTGCGCCCTGGGCAGCAACGCCTGCCTCGGCATCGGGGTCACCTGCCACTCGCAGAGCGTCGGCCCTGACTCCTGCTACATCCTCACCGCTTACCAGGTGGAAGGCAACCACATCAAGAGCTACGTCCTGGGCATTAAGGGTGTAGACATTCGAGACAATGGTGATTTTATCCACCACTGGGTGCAGAATGTGCTGTCGGAGTTTGTGATGTCGGAGATCAGGACGGTGTACGTGACAGACTGCAAGGTCAACTCCTCGGCGTTCTCCAAGGCGGGCATGTGCCTGCGCTGCTCGGCCTGTGCCTTGAACTCGGTGGTGCAGAGCGTGCTCAACAAGAGAACACTACAGGCTCGCAACATGCACGAGGTGATCGAGCTCCTGAATGTCTGTGAAGACCTGGCGGGATCCACGGGCCTCTCGAAGGAGACCTTTGGCTCCCTGGAAGAGACCTCTCCGCCGCCCTGCTGGAACTCAGTCACCGACTCCCTGCTGCTCGTCCACGAGCGCTACGAGCAGATCTGCGAGTTCTACAGCAGGGCCAAGAAGATGAACCTCATCCAAAACCTGAACAAACACCTGCTCAGCAACCTGGCAGCCATCCTGGCGCCGGTGAAACAGGCCGTGATCGAGCTGAGCAACGAGAGCCGGCCCACGCTGCAGCTGGTGCTGCCCACCTACGTCAAACTGGAGAAACTGTTCACTTCCAAAGCCAACGATGCTGGCGTGGTCAGCAAACTCTGTCACCTCTTCTTGGAGGCGCTGAAGGAGAACTTCAAAGTTCACTCGGCACACAAGGTAGCCATGATCTTGGACCCTCAGCAGAAGCTGCGGCCCGTCCCGCCCTACCAGCACGAAGAGATCATTGGCAAGGTCTGCGAGCTGATCAATGAGGTGAAGGAGTCCTGGGCAGAAGAAACAGAATTTGAACCTTCAACCAAGAAGCCTCGTGCAGCAGGGGAAGCCACAGCAGCTCAGGAAGAAGATTGGTTCGGGAAAAATGAAGTCTATGATTACTTGCAAGAACCTCTCTTCCAGGCCACCCCTGACCTGTTCCAGTACTGGTCGTGTGTTACCCAAAAGCATACAAAACTCGCCAAGCTGGCCTTTTGGCTCTTAGCAGTGCCTGCTGTGGGTGCCAGGAGCGAATGTGTAAATATGTGTGAGCAGGCGCTCTTGATCAAAAGGAGGCGGCTACTCAGTCCGGAAGACATGAACAAACTCATGTTTTTGAAGTCCAACATGCTTTAAGACTGTCTTTTAATTAAAACAAAACTTTAAAACACTGTTCCAAACAAAGAAAAAGAATTTTAAGTTCTAAACACTGTGGACCTCATTATGAATGCCCCTGGAAACCAAGTGCTTTTTTATATATATATAAAAATATAAATATATATAAAATTAAGTTTGAAAGGAAAGCTGAGCACGGGAGAGAGACAGCCCTCTGCCAGGAACGTGCTCCTTTCCATAGATAGTGTGTGGACTTGACAGACTTTCTAATGTTTTCAAGTGGGCAGACGAATGGGAGGCTGATGTTCTAAAGTCTTCAGGCAGCTGAGATCTAAAGTGACTTGAAGTTTCTTTTGTTTCTCCTCCACCCCACCTTTCCTCTTGTCCCCTGGGCCATCTTGCCATGGATAATCAGACTCCATTGACCAGACCAGTTCTGCACTGGACTTTGCTCCTTTGAATAACTGTACACCTTGAGGGCACTTGGCTGCAGCCTTCTTGGCACGGTGCACGAATCAGGGCAGCTGTGTTCCATCAACACTGGTATCTTTAGAAATCAGGAAGGGAGGCTTTAAGGTTTTTGATTTTTAATTTTAGTTTTAACTTTTCCGTATCCATTTTTTCCCAAAAAACAAAAGTTACTCCTCTGTCTCTACTCCCAGTTTTGAGTTTAATGTGGTAACGAGTGACTATAAGTTTGATTTCAAACAGAGGGGAATGGTTCATGGCAGAAACTGTCGGTAGTTGTTACTTTTCTTGGCTTTATATTTTTTTACAGCACAACTTCTTTTCTGAACTCCCAGTGTCAATTAGCTTTTCTGTGAATTTTGTACATCAGGTGTTCTCAAACTTGTTCTAGAGTAGCCCATTTGCAATTCAGTAATATTCTTACGGCAACCACAGCAGTTGTTTATGTGGCAAAGCCTGGAAAGCAGGAAAAGCAAATGGTGACAGCACAGGTGGCTGTGGGCCACCAGTGAGCTCGCCAGGTCTGCCAGAGAACCCTCATACCTAAAGTTTTTGTTAAAAAGTGTCTCCGTGACACACGAACCACCCTTCCCAAGGCCAAGGACAAACCAAGGTGTATGATTTTTCAGGGGAACAAAGCTCACCAGTTTTGTCAAACTGGGGTTTGAAGGAAGCTTGGAGAAGTGCATGGGCTCAAAGATCCTTCTGAATGTAAGTGCTCCTGACTGAGTGCAAAGAATATCTTCCCATTTTTATTTGGAATGGTTTCCTCTCGTGGCACGAATGTCTTTTTGATACCTACAGTGCATTACACTACTTGTTCTGTTGCTGACCTGTTCTGGCCAGGAAGGCCACGGGCCCCGAAACATTCACTCGTAACTGGCTTACCCCAAATGCAATTAGAGATCCCCATAACCCCAAACCATCTCGGTCACTCCGCTGTCCCCAAGGCCAGAGCTCCTGCAGGCTCAGCTCCCGGGCTGCTGGACAGGCTCTGTCAACTTTGGTGCCTCTTGGACAATTCCCAACCTCTGGTGCCAAACTGTGCGTTTTTCACCACTGGGACTTGTATCCTGGGGGAAAATGGAAGCAAATTCGTGTGTTTTCAGCAGTCTCTCCTGTTTCCAGCAGCTCTGGAGCTGCGGTCCCGGTGGCGTGGGAGGGTCAGGAGGGGACTCTGGCCCCGCTCGGAGCAGGCTGGAGCCCTTCAGCAGCACGGGGGGTTTGCTGCTGGCTGACACCGCAGGGGGACACTGGGGGCCCTCTTTGAAGTGCTGCTGTTGACCAGATGTTCAATCAGGATCCCACCTGCCCAGCTCTGCTGTAAGAGAAGTTGCAAGCTCCAAGACATGAGAAATAGCAAACCCAATCTCTCAGGCTTTGTGTGCAGATGCCTTGAACCTCACGGGCACTCCCTGACACCTGCACTGCCACGGGACTCAGGGGCACAGTTTGCATGCTGGACCCTTCTCCACGCCCGGGTCACGAGGACAGACCTTGGCACCAGCTGTCCTGCCCTTCCCAGCCCTTCCAGCCTTCAGTTGCCTTGAGGCTGGTGTTCGGGTTGACCTCTCAGCACTGTTACTGCCATCTGGCCAAAATCATTGTCTCCTAAAATGTTAAGTTTTTGCCTAAAGCACACAGCCTGCCACATGAACAGGAGCTGCCAAGGCAGAGGCGCTTGGGCATCTGATTCCTCTGGCAGTGGCAGTGGAGGGGTTGGTTGTAGGGCCAGCTTTCCTTCTTGCTGGTTTTGTTTCCTCCTGTGGTAGCACAGCTCTTTGCATGGCAGGAGAAACCTGGGACAGACGAAAATGAAGTCTCAAATAGAAACCCTGAGTGAGCGAGCTGTGTGCTGGGCCCACTGGTTCTGACCACAGGAAATCCTGGCTGGTGAGTCTCCCAAGCAGGATTAGCTTTGGGCACAGGGTGTACCACAGCTCAGCTGATGGCACAGGGATCAGGACTGGCAGTTCCTTCTCCTGCTGGCACGTTACACCTGTTTGTGTGGTTCACCTGAGACCTGAGAGCTCTGCGATGCTCAGGGGAACACGCAAAACTCTTGCATTCCTTTGCAAAGACAGCTCCACCCCCCAGCACTGCTGTGCCAAGGGATGACTTTTGTAGCATTTGCCAGCCCAGGCTTGTTGTGTTGTCTGTGTGCGAGGCACTGAAGGTGGGAGGTGGGCAAGGCAGAGTTGGCACAGCTGTAAATCCCTGGAATGGGGTGAACTGCAGGGATTTGTGCCCTGCAGTGAGCAGGACTGTGGTGCAGGCTGAGGGCGTGCAGGCAGGAAAGCCACAGCCACCCCTACCTCCCACCCCACCTCCCTTTCCCTTCTCACACTGTGGGTTTGGCACCACACCTGGGGTTTCCTTGCGGTGCTGACCAAAGAGAGGGATGGACTGGCCCTCTCCCCAGTCCCAAAAACTGCCCCTCCAAGGCAACTTTGGTTGTAGTTGCACTAATGATGGATGTTAAGCAGTGATGTTCAGTAGATGAGATTCTTCCAAAGACTTAAAAACTCGACAGCTGGAAAAGCAAGAGAAAACCTAAAGGCCTAAAATGGAGCATTCTCAGAAGTGGGTGGGTCGCTTCTCCAGAGACTCAGTGGAAGAAGGTGCAGCTTTTGCTGACTCTTGGACATTGTTGCAGGGTGTTCAGCTCAGAGGGGCTGCTCGTGCTGGGTCTGCTCCAGGCTCTCTCTGGATCACTTAGGCTTCAGGAAAAGCAGAGAAGCACGTCTGTAGCACATGCATTTTACCTTAAATGCCAAGCTTTTGCTCCTCTTCCTCCTTCCCTCTTCAAGGCTTGAATTCACATTCTAGGGAGCAAAAATACTTTACCAAGGTCTGAATTTTGGAAGCTCCTTTTTTCCAGGTTGCTCCAACCCAGTGTGCTGTGTTCCTGCTCTGTGGTGCCTCAGAGGTGTGGAGCAGCAGGGGTGTTGTAGGGAGCACTGCTGCTTCTGGGCTGGGAGACTGCACAGGAGAGGCTCTGAGTTTGGCCAGGGCTGTCATGAGGTTCTGCTCTGTTCAAGCTGGGAGGAGAAGTCCTCAGAATTGGGATCATCCTCTGGTGGGCCATGTTGGGAATTTGCCTTCTGTTTGTTGATTTCCTTTAATCTCCCTTGTGAAATGTGTTGCGATACAGAAATGTTGTGTGGGCTCCAGGCATTGCCCTGTTTTGCTGCTGACCGTGCCTGACTTGCAGACTTCTGTTTCTGACTTCACAGTTTGCTTAGGGAGGGTTCCGACCTTCAGCTGGGTAACAAGTACCAGCAGAAGAACCGTGAGAGGGAAGGGCCTGTCTGAATATCCCCGTTACTGGAAGCTGAGAGAGTGGGACAGAGGCAGAGCTCTTCAGGAGGCTGTTGCCGTGTGGGTGCAACAGCCAGAAGGTCAGGAAGGCTTTGTCTCCTGTGTCTCTCCTCCCCACGTCTCTGGCAGTAGGCAGTGGTTGTGTTCTGGCTTGCAGGATGGGCTTGGTACCTTCCACCCGGCTGGAGTTGAGATGGCGGTGAACTTCCCTTTCTGTCCGAGCTCTCTGTCTGTGCTAAGGAATCTGCTTTGGGTGGGTTTGAACTGGTGCAATCTGCAAACCTTTCTGTGAAAGCCGACTGTGGGCTCAGGTTTTGTCTAACTCAGTTGTTCATTCATTGCTGGTTAAGCCAGTTTAACTTTGAGTTGGACTGGTTTAAGCGTCCACACAAACCCCTTGCACTGGTTTATCTGTGCTTGCTGGGCAGACAATGTGTCCAGCAGCAGCTCAGGGAGTCATGACCCTTATGTGAATTTTGCAAATGAATTTGCAGCAGATGCTCTTAAAGCTTGGGAATGACTGAAAACAGAGGGGAGACACTCCTGGAAATGGCTTGAGCTCTGAATGGTGGCGTTGGAGTGTTCAGTGAGATGGCTCAGGTGAGTTGGGTGGCTTTTCTCCAACTGTCTGCAATAACCCTGAAGGTTTAGCATGGGAAGGAATTACCAAAAATGTCTTTGTTGGCTGAGTCTGCTCAGAGGGACCAGTTCCACTCTGGACGTGGTGAGCACAGGACAGGGGACTGGAGCCTCCTGCTGCTCCCACAGTGGCCTGGGCTTTTCTAGGCGGCACCACATTCCTGATGAATCAAAAGACTTTAAAAGAGCAGCCAGGAAGGTGTTCTGAGGCTGGGAGTGCTGCTTTGTGCTGAGGAAAGGCTTGGATCTCTGATGGCACCTCTTGGCTGAGGGAGAGGCAGCAGCTCCTGTGAGCGTTCACACAGGAAAGGACAAATTGTTCCCTATGGAGTAATTAGGAGTAATGGGATGAAAATAAAAAAGATACTAAAGGCAGATTTTGGGAAACCTCCTCAGGGAGGAGAGCTCTGTTCCTCTGGGAGGAATCTGTGAGGGGAATGTGTTTTGAGCCCTGTCATTGAAGACAAGGCCGCAGAGTGGAGCTCACTCCATGAGACACGAGGCTGGACCTTGCCAAGAGAGAGGGAACTGGGTGTAGGGGTGGCAAGTGCTGAGTTCCTGCCCAGAACCCTCCAGGAGGGTTCCCAGGGCCTTTTCCTCCCCATCCTCCCACTCCCCAGCAGCACCAAGCCCTTCCAGCCCTCAGGATATCCATCAGCCAGCTTCCATTGAGGAGGGAGGCGGCAGAGAGGAAACCACAGGCCGAGGAGCAAATGTCCTGTCAGGCCTTGCAGTGCCGAGGTGGGGGAGAGGATTCAGTGTTCTGCTGCTTCTGCTGAGCTTTTTCTGTGCCACACCGCGATCTTGAATCCATGGGATCCCTTGGGAATGCCCAGAGCCATCGGCTGAGCCCCGTACCCTGTGTCACATCTGAAGCTGTCGCTCTGTAGCAATAACAGCTCCCTTTTCTCATGTGTGGGGCCTGTCCCTGCTCCTCAGCTCCATCACCTCCCTGGAGCTTCTGGAAGTGTCCCTGAGCAAACCCTGAGGCCCAGCCCAGCTCTGTGTGGGACAGGCCTGGGGACAGTCTGCTTACGCTAGGCCAGAAATGGTGAACCAATGACAGTGGGTTGCCCTGAAATTTAATTTCATCCATTGAATGTTTGTGGGATTTCTGCTTCATTTTGGGTTTAGTTTGGCTGCTTAGTTGAGTTTTTATTCCTGATAGAGTCCTTTGTTTGTAACTTGACGGGAGAGTTTTGCTCACACAGAAAACGATGTATCCACTGACCCTGAGGGGTTCCTCATCTGTAGGCAGCTGAGTTGGAATTTTTCACTCCTGAAACAAGGAACGATGCCTGGCAGGATTTTCTGCAGCATCCCTGACAGTGGGACCCGGGTGAGCAGCTCAGCCTTAATGATGGGAATATTGTAGGGTAGAACTGATGAGCACAGACACATCCAAACCTTGCTTTTGACAACCAAAGTTCCTTAAAAAGACACTTCCAGCCTCATCGACCTTGAATCCTTGTTCTCACCTCTGGGGGTTCTCGTAGTGGTCTCTGCAGTGTCTGTGGATAGGCTGGGAATGTTTTTTTCCAGTGGGCTGGAGGGTGGGAGGAGGGATTACTTTTCCCCTTGCTATGGAGAAGGACCTTTCCACTCAAGGAAGGAGACGTGTGTTCTGCAAGGAGCGACAGCCTTAGGAGCTGTTTTCCATGGTCCCTTGAAACTTGTTGGTACTTTAATACTCCTTTTTAAAATTCTCTAAAGGCAAGCTGGTAGTGGATGAGCTGCACAGTGGTGACAGGGGCAGCCCAGGCTGTCAGCTGGGGGGAACACTCTGCCCAGGCTGTGAGGGTTGTGGTCCGCGCCGTAGCCAGACGGTGTCATGGTGGCAACCAAACATCAGGAGATCCTTGTTTGCAGCCAGGCTGAAAGGAGAAGCTGTTCCTCGCTCGTACGTTCCATTTCCCAAACTTCCTCCTGGGAGCTGAATTCTTGTTTCACCAAGCAAAGGATTTAATGTTCTCCTGTCCCTCCTGGCCCTCCCTGCCCTCAGTAACTCGTGTGCATTTCCTTCCTTTCTGTAGATGCAGATGTTCTAGGCAATACCACAGAGCACCCGCGCTGCGAGTGCGACCATGTCATCTTAAAAAATACAAAAAAAAATATACAAAAAATATACAAAAAAATATCTTTTTTAGGCCAGAGTTTTCTACAGGTATTAATGAATATTTTTCTTAATCCTTATAAGTTTTATGTGTTTAATATTTCTTAATACCGGTAGCATTAATTTATACTTTTGTAGCAACACAATATTTTTATAAACCGCCACCGCTGGCTTTGTCTTCATAACGGGAAACGTGCGGGCAGCTGGCCCCGCGCTGTACCATGTACTGTATTTAAAAGGTTATCTAATGTCACACTTGCTGTGTTAATAAACAAAACAAAACCTGTTTGAAGTCTCATGTATTGTTGGTGTGGATCAAATGACTCACTAGAGAGCAATATTGCACGGGGTTGAGTTGCTGATTTTCATTGTGATATGCGAACGCTTGAGGCCAACTCAAGTTCTGAGTTTTTTTTTTTTTTTTTTTTTTTTTCTTTTTAGGATTTTGTTTTGGTTTTGTTTTGGTTTTTCTTTTCAGCTAAATAAATTCAGTGCTGTTTGAAACTTAGACTGACGTCAAATGAAAAGCATTATTAAAGAAAAAAAAAAAAATCAAGGTGTTTAAATGTTGCTGTTTTTACAAGTCTGTTGCTGTCTGAATGGAAATATTCCACAAGAGAGGAGGAATAGTTCCACTTAGCTTCCAAAGGGGCCGAGCGCTCCAGGCCAGAGCTCGGTTACTTGGAATAACCTTAGAGACATGTTTCTGCAACATTCTTTTCAGAATTGATGCCAAGGCAGAAGACAAACTGTAACTGTAAGAAAGCATCCGTTGCTTGAGGATTTTCATGTCAGTGTTGTATTTATGGTTTTACAATAAAACAACCTTTAGGAAAAAAAAATGTGTCTGGGGTTTTCTGTATTTTGAGCTTGTGACAGGTACGTCCCCAGTGCTGACGTGCCGGTGTGAGGAGGGAAATCCATGGAAGCGTCCTGGATCCCAACAGTGGTGTCTGATGGATCCCACAGAATCATGGAATGCTGCGGGTTGGAAGGCATCTGAAAGCCCATCCAGGGCCTTTATGTCTTCTGATAATTCCATTCCTTTCTATCCCGCGCTCCTCTGTCGGGATGCAGTCAGCGGGCAGCTGCTGCCTTGGGATTTGGGTTAAGGGTCATCCTTGTCCCTGAATTTTGCAACAGGAAGTGTTTGCTCAGCGCCAAACACAGACAAATGTCCCAAGGACCTCCAGGGATCACCCAGTTTCAAACCTGCTGCCGCCTCCCATGGCTCTCCGGGAGGAGCCCGTGCCCGTGGCTGCCCCTGCTCCCCTCAGGGCCGCAGCCAAAGTCCCTCCTGTCTCGTGCCACAGAACAGGTCCCCTTGCCCGGGCTCATTTCCAGAGAGGTGATGCAGGCAGCAGCTGTTGGCTCTCCACGGCGCATTTGTCAGCCTACGATGGTGATTATGAAGATGAACAGCAAAATAACTGCATTTCCACTCGGCTGATCGATGAGCTGAGACGCCTCCTGACGCTGAGTGCTGCAGTTCTTGGGGAATCTTTTTTTAAATGATATCGGTTGTAAGTCACAGCAAATTAACAGATTCTTTTTAAGTACCCAGAACATCTGTTCTCCGCTCAAGGAGCTCACGCTCCGTGTTTGGGGAACGTATGCCGCGTTCTGTGCAGCACCGGGGGTGTTTCTAGGTCAGAGCTGTGCCAGCAGCGGTGAGGACACTGCCCCGGGCCTGGTTAATTGGGGGAAGATGTCCCTGAATGAGCTCAGTGGGGGGAGATGCCCCTGAACTGGGCTGTGGGAGGCACCCAGGCGTGGATGTGCCCCAGCAGGGAGGGGCAGGAAGGACCCGGTTAAAAGAGGTGGCTCCAAGGCACGAAGCGTCACCTTCTCCTGCAGGGTCACCTCACCCCGAACCGGCTCCGGGGGAGAGATTCCCGTGCACAGGCTCGAGGGGCACTTTTCCAGCTTTCAGGGTGCTGAAGGACAGCAGCTACAAAGGGCACAGCAGAGAGTTTGCTTCAATCACTTTAATTTCAATCAGGTATTTTGAGTAAGTTTTTAAAGGAACAAACCTGGCTGCTCTGCTGCCTCTGAACTTTCAAACAGCTGAACGGCTGCTGCATCAATGGATCCTCCTCCAGGTTCTGTGAGTAAAAGGAGCTGCTGTTAGTTCTAGATGAGGGAGTAAGAGCCATCACTGCCTCTCAACTTCGAGTCATTGTCTGTTATAACATTGTAGGATCATATGTTGCTCATTCTCTCCAGAGAAATTAATTTTGGCATTTAAATTTACCCAGTGTCAGAAAATGCAGCTTCTACTGGATTGGAAGGCTGTTGCCTTCATTACTTTCCTTTCCTAACGTGGAAATGAGCACCAAGGAGAGCAATTCCTCAGCCTTGCACTGACGTGTGGGAGGTGGAATAATGGGAGAAGTGGAGTTTCTCCTTCACTCAGTGACTATCAGAGGGGACAGGAGGAGCCCATCACTGCGACTCCTGATTGACACAATCTGGGGCTTTGGCTGGGCTGAATCTCATTGAATCTCAAAGAGGGCTTCAGCTGCCCCCACACAGACATGGAATGACAGAACCGTTCAGGGTGGAGCAGACCTTTAATGTCATGGAGCCCCAGCAGCACCACCGAGGCACCCCTGCCCCGTGTCCCCAAGTGCCACATCCACTTGGCTTTAAATCCCTCCAGGGATGGGGACTCCACCCCTGCCCTGGGCAGCTGTGCCAGGCCCTGAGCACCCTTTCAGTGGAGGAATTTTCCAATATCCAACCCAAACCTCCCCTGGTACACCTTGAAGCCATTTCCTCTCCTCCTGTCCCTGTTCCCTGGGAGCAGAGCCCGACCCCCCCGGCTGCCCCCTCCTGTCAGGAGCTGTGCAGAGCCACAAGGTTCCCCCTGAGCCTCCTTTACTCCAGGCTGAGCTCCTTTCCCAGCTCCCTCAGCCTCTCGTGGGGCTCCAGCCCCTTCCCCAGCTCCCTCCAGCCCCACACTGGGCTCTGGGGATCTGCCTGCCTCTGGGTCCCTGCAATCCCAGTGCTGGAGGTGCTGCCCCCCAAAAATCCCCCTCCAACAAAGCTACCTGGGTGAGCACAGAGGGCTTTTAGATCACCCTGATGCCTCTGGGTGGGTGGGAGCAGAGCAGGTGGCTGCAGTTTTGTTCTTTTAATACCTCTGGAGAGCAAGGACTCAGAATTCAGCCATTTCAGATGAAATCACACATCTTGACAAGTGTTTGCGTATGTCCAGAATATTCTCTCTCGTTTTCTGGTGAAACACGTCATTGCTCAGTACTTGGAACCAAATTTTCATTTGAATGCAGCTCCTGACTGAGCATGGGAAAAAACCACAGTATTAATGTTTTTTTCTGAAGATAACACACATAGAGAAAAAGAAATTGCTGTTTGGTGAGATCTGTAAATTGTTTTTCTTACCCATCGAGATGGAATGTTTAGCTCATTTTGGGAGAAATAGTTTGTTTGGTACCAAGACTGACTTGCTGCCAATCAATATTTCATTGCTGTCCCAATCGATCCAAATCCACTGAAGCTGAACTTCTTAGGACAACAATAACTAAGAAACGTAAGCCGAAGCGAAACTCAAGGTAAATGAGTTGGTGATCTGAGCTAATTAGTGCAGCCTGATCAAGTAATTGCTCCATGCAAACTTTAAGTCTTCCTCCACAGTGAATGCAATCCATCTCTAAGCAGTGGGGGTGCGTGAGGAGCTTTCCTGAATCCCAACCAAAAGTTCCCTTCAAGCCTTAAAAGGTGAATAAAATTCCCATTGAGAAACGATTCTGTTCGTGAGACACATTTCAGCCCTGATGTGGTGTCAGCTGTCACTGCAGAGCACAGAATCATTTCTGGAGCCCAACAGCTCCTCAGGGTCCATCCCTGAGGGACGCAAGGGATGGCTCAGAGTTAAAAATCTGCTTTTTAAAATCTGTCTGCAGAGTGCAGGAGGTGTGGGACTGTCAGAATTGAGAAGGGGGCATTAACACAATGGAACAATTTCTCAGTGGGAATTTTTTTTCTCCTTTTAAGGCTTGAAGGGAACTTTCAGTTGGGATTCAGGAAAGCTCTTTGCATACACCCACTACGTAGATAACGAAAGTCCCAGTTGCCATCTCACCCAGGGAAGGGCACTGGAATCCTCTGTTCCAGTTCCTACGGAACCCTGGGACCAGGACACACCAGGAGGAAAACCAGGGTGCTGCATGAAACAGGGCAGTGGGTGGAGGGGGAATTATTACAGACACAATTTCCCCTTAATGAAGTCGCTCTTAATGAGGACACACAGGGCCCTACCCTTTCTGTGGATGCTCTCTGTGCATTTGGAGGATGTCCATCTTTTCCAGTACAAGGAATGCTGCTGCATCTTTCATCTTCTCCTCAGAACTGCCCTGGAAGGTGAGGGTGGCCCGAGGTGAGGGCAGGAGGGTCCAGCCTGGCTGTCCTGGCAGCAGAACGGAGCGAGATGCTCTCCCGTGGGAACAGGAGGTGGTGGAGGTGTAAAAGCAGCACCCCCGGGCGGGAGGGTCGGGAAAGGCGCTCATGGCTCGGCCCCTTCTGAACGGGCAGCACCGACCTTACCCAGTGCCACGGCCTGGGACAAGGCACGGGAAACACCCCCTAAAAATTAATACCAGAGGGTTCCTTTCCTTTCTAGGGGAAGGTCGGAGGCAGGACTGAAACAGGGATGCTCCGGAGTTGTGATTTAACCACGAGATGGCACCAGGCAGCTGCCGGAGCCGAGCAGCGACCGCGGGCAGGAGGAGTTCACCGAGAGCAGAACTGGGAGCTCTGGGCACCGCCTGGGGACACGGTCTGGGACAGAGCAGCTCCGAGGGAGGCAATGGCTCAATGTCCAGCGATGGGAAGTGTCCCTCAGGGCTCTGCAATGCTTGATTTATGTAGAAAACTTGCACAAATTCAAGAGGAAACTGCAGAAAACGCGACCGTCGTGGAGATGAGTCAGAGATTTCCAGGAGGAGCAGCAACCTGAAATACCCCTCACAGCAGTGAGGAATTGAAAAGGGACGGTAATGAAGTGACAGAAATGGAGCAGCTGGCTGGAGGAAAAGGGGAAGCTCAGAGCGCGGGTTCAGACAGGGAGAGTTGCCTGAGGACCTCGCGTGAAAGATTCAGGGAAGTAAAAATGACCTGGTGGGAAGCTGTTCTGGGAGAGCTGTGCCGGTGGGGCTGTGAGCACCGCAGAGAGAGGGTGAGCAGATCCCTCTGAGGGACGGGCTGTGAGCCCTGCCCGAGGGGACACAGCAGCAGCTCTGGCGAGGGCAGGATCAGGTCAAAGAGGGATTTCCAAGAGCAATTACATAAGGACATAAAAGCACAGAAGGAGCCCATCCATTGCACAAAACCAGAGACGGGATGGATGGTTCGGGGACTGACAGAGCAATGAGTGTCAGCTCTGGGCTGGGCAAATCCATTCGAGATTGGCAGGGATGTGCCACAAACAGACCTGAGGAGTCAGCAGACAGGTGAACAACTTCATGCTTTGTTCACTTGGCTGCTCAGGACACTTCCTCTAATGTATGTTGCAAAAGATCCTTATATAATCCTGAAACCACAGGTGGAACCTCTCTGCTTTTTTACTTGGAGAGAAAACAGGAACCAAGGACCAGGAATAGGTGTATTTCTTTCCACAGAACCTGGGGAATGGGATGAACAGATGTCTAAATCATCTGATCAAGACGATTCTAAATTATTAAGTACGGTAAAATGCAAAGTTGACTGTGAGCCCCTGCAAAAGGAGCCTTGCAAATCTCTCAGTGCCTGTCGGGCCCACAGCAGGGTCTGCCCATGGCACAGCCCCACAGGAGAGCGGTAGCTGTTCATCGGTGCTTGGAAAGAGATCTGAGCCTCCCTCCACTTGCTCTGCGGCTGCAGCTGCTCACTGGTCCACCAGACAACTGCATGTTAGGAATAATTAACATTAATGCTCTTGTAGGCGTGATCTAAGTGGATAAAATAAGCAAGGCCCGTAGAGAACAATAATCGTTTCTATTAGATGAGCTGGTACGGCTGGGAAAAAGTGGATGAGCTTTCAGGTATAATAGCCCTCCTTCAAGAATAATTAGGAATGTAATTGGGAACAGTAAAAAAAACATAGAATCACAAAATAGCTGGGGTAGAAAAACAAGTGGAGGAGAAATGTGTTTCACTGATACTAGAAATCCTTAAAATGTCTGGGAATTTCCAGCACATGTCTGCAGTAGGTCCAGGCTGGGACTGGGCCTGGGGCCTGAAATGGGAAGTGAAGAGCAATTCCCAGGATGGCAGGAGGAGGATGAAGCCTTGAAAGCAGCGTCAGTGGGACCCCCCTGTGCACAGGGACCCCCAGCCCCAGAGCAGCCTGGCCATCACCCCCAGGGACCCCCCACCCCGGGAACCCAGAGCAAGTGGCAGCTACAACCATTCTCAAAGGCTGCCAGTGCCCAAAAGAATTGCAAAGACAAGCGGGGTTTTTTAAATAAACAGTATTTATTTACAGAAGATCAGCAAAACCTATGACTTACAGAACATCTTTCATTATAAGAATCTTTATAACAACAACAATCTATAGAACATATTTACAGGAGAGCCTATAGAGTAACAGTCTTCAAAACGTATTTACAGAAGGGCCTGAAAACTAACAATCTTCAAAACGTATGTACAGAAAACCTCTAACAACTGGAACGTATGCCCAGAGTGGTCACATCTGTGTCCCGACTGCCCATCAGTCCTGGAAGAGAAGGAAGCAGCACTGAGGTCACTCCAGCCCGGCCCTAGGGCTGTTCCTTGTGCCCCCAGGCTGGCACACGCTGGCACAGCCGCACTCTGCCGCCAGCACTGAGCCCAGCCGGGGCTGGGAGCCGGGCCCCAGGTGCTGGCAGGGGGCTGGCGTGGCCCAAAGCCAGCACGGGGCAGGCCTGGGGTGCTGCTCGTGCCCCCAGAATCCAGGGATCCCCTGGGGCCACCCAGCCCAGCCCCAGCCTGGCAGCAGGGGACACACTGTGCCTGTGGGCAGGGCATGGGAACACCTGCCTGTGCTGCTGCTGGGGCTCCGTTCTCAGCCCAGGATCATGGGTTCTTCCTCCTCTTCCACGTCCACCTCCATGTCTTCGATCTCATCCTCCATGTCCACCTCCATGTCCTCGATCTCATCCTCCACGTCCACCTCCATGTCCTCGATCTCATCCTCCACGTCCACTTCCATCTCCTCGATCTCATCCTCCACGTCCACCTCCATCTCCTCGATCTCATCCTCCACGTCCACCTCCATCTCCTCGATCTCGTCCTCCACGTCTACCTCCATCTCCTCCACAGACTCTTCCTCGTCAACCTCCATTGGCTCTTCCATGTCCACAACCACATCCACCTCCGTGGCCTTGACTGTGTCTCCGGCAGGCTGCAGCAGGGAGCACAAGCTCAGAGTGGGGTCCCTGTGCCACACCATCCCCATGGGGCTCTGTCCCACCCGGGCAGTCGGGGGTGCCCAGCTCTGTGGAATGGCCCTGTACCTTCAGTGGGGCAGGAGAGCACATCCTGCTGAGATTGGTGCTGCAGTGCAAAGTGCAGGAACTGTCTGGGCAGCAGGAGCAGCTCTGCACCAACGGACGCAGCCAAGAGCGAGTGAGCAGTGACTGCTGGAGGCAGGTGAAGGGTCTGTTGTGGTCGTTTCCAGGTCCTGCACCTTCCATGTGGTGCACGGAGGGAGCTGTGATGTCACAGAAGCTTCAGCACCACTCTGCAGTGGGAGATGGGGATCATGGAATGATCAGATCCTTTAATGGTTTGTTTGGACGGGACCCTAAAGATCATCTGGCTCCACCCTGAGCAAGCTCCCACCTGAGCAGGTTGCTCTGGACCCTGTCCAACGTGGCCTTGGATGTTCCCAGGGATGGAGCATCCACAGCCTCTCTGCACATCCTGTGCCAGGGACCACCACCCTCACAGAAAAAACCTTCTACCCATCATCAAATCTATTCCAACTCTCCATCAGTTTGATCCCATTACTCCTTGTCCTGTCACTACAGTTCCTGAGGCAGAGTCGCTCTCCCGCTTCCCTGTAGGCCCTTCACAGACTGGAGAGGGGCTCTGAGGTCTCCACACAACCTTCTCTTCTCCTGGCTCAACAGCCCCAACTTCCTCAGCCTTTCCCCACAGGGGAGGTGACCCCGTGCCCTCAAGAACTCCATGGCCTCCTGTGGCACTCAGCAGCTTCCCTGGGACCAGCAGGGGACATCAGCCATGGGTGTGTCCAACAAACATCCCATGAAAGGCCCTGGCCTTGGGAATTGCCAAAGGCTGGGAGCTCGGCAGGTCTCAAAGTTCTGGAGAGAGGAGGAGGAAAGGAACCGGAGCAGTGCAGAGAGCCTGAAGTGCAGAGACGGAATGCTGATGATCCTGGGTGCCTGTGCGGTGTTTGCGGAGGGCTTAGTGATGCCCCCAGAATGTCTTCCAGGGATGTTTCTGGTGCAGGAAGTGCAGAGGAACATTTCTGATCAGCGATGTGTAGAAATGATCTTTGGTAGAGGTAGAGGCTGAATTTTCCTGGGATGGGAAAGGAAGGAGATAGTTCAGTTTCTGGAAAGGGAAGCTGAGCAAACTGCTGCCGGATCTTGGTGTTTCCCTGTGGGCAGCTTGTGGGCAGTGCCCAGGCTCTGCAGCCGGCAGGCCGTGGTGCTGGGAGCACAGGAGCAGGCCAGGGAAAGAGGGAGGGGCCAGAATCCCTTTGGTTTTCACTTTTCACCTACTCAAGGACAAAGCCAAAACTCCTTCTGGTTTCTGGGACTGTGAGAGGGCCTGCGTTGCCCTGGCACAGGGCAGCCTTTCCCTGGGCCTTGTCTCTGGCCCTGTCACACAGCTCCCTTCAGGGTCCCTTCGGTGGCCTCCTGCCTGGTCTCAGCACCCAGCAGGCTCCAGCATCCTCTGAGGTGAAGAAGTGCAGGAAATCCCCAAGCAGTGACCAGTCCCTCTGAGGTGCTTTCCAGAGCCTGCTCTGTGGCAGTCCCAGGGGACTGGAAGTCCCTGAGGACAAGTTGTCCAATCTCCTGGGACACAATGTGCAGGCAGCTGGAGCCCAGCCACCTTTTGGCTGGTTTTCCAGCAGAAAATTGGAATGTTATCAAAACGAAATTTTCCCTGCAGTGCATTTCAGACATGCAAACCCTGGTTTTCCCTTAGAAAATGTTCACAGTTGAACTTCCCACCCCTCCTACCGCACATCTGACTGCGTGTTTCTGCACATCCAGTTCCCTCTGATTGCACAGGAGGTGGTTTGGGGTTCTCACCATCTTTGCCTCTGGCTATTGATGTTCCATGTCCCATCCTCTCACCACTCACCCGAACATCTCCCTGCCTGCTCAGGAACACCTTGGCATCCAGAAGCCAGACTGACTGCTTGCATCTTGTTCTAACTCCCCCACCCCTGTGCGTGCCCAGCTCCCTGGGTGAAGGCAGAGCTCTGAGGGATGCTGGGAACGCTTCTGCACACGGCTGATGCGATGATGCAGTAACCTGGCCGTGCAGGGGGGGACCCCCCTCATTTCTCATCACCTGCTGTAGGCTGATGCTGCAGCGTCCTGCTGTGACAGCAGGGATTCCAGATGTGCCACACGCTCTGCTCAGGAGGGTGGCAAAGGCCTTGGAGGCCTGGAACTCAATGCTGTGGGGAGAGCTGGGTAAAGCCAACACGGATGCCCACGGATGCCTAGAGCAGGGAGCTGCTCTGCCACTTCTGAATTGCAGAGGAGGCTGGGCTGAGTCCCTCTCAGCTGGGAAAGCATTTAGGAAGAGCACAGGGCCTGCTGAGGGACTGCAGTCCATGCTGGATATCTTCTGGCGAAGAGCTGGAGACGGGGCTTGAACACACAAGAGCAAGCAAAGGGCTGCTCAGACACTCCCACCTTGATGCCACCCCATCGCTGCCTGCAGCTCCCCCAGCACAGGAACAGCACCCTCGGGCACCTTCCCCTGCAGACTCCAGCCGCTGCCTGTCTGCCTGGGTGGCTGATGCCCTGACAAGGACGTCCTGCTGTGACCCAGCTGCTCACACAATCCCCAGAGCACTGGCAGTGGGGACACACCGTGCCAGCCTCCAGGAGGGCTGTGAGGAGCTGCCAGGGCCCTGCACCCCCTCTCTTGTGCACTGCCCCTGCCACAGTCCGGCTGGGGTTTGGTGCTGCTCTCTGTCCCTGTCCCAAGCCATCCTCGTGTTGGTGACATGGTTGGGAGCCTCCAGGGGCTGGGAGCCTCCAGGGGCCGGTTCCTGTGCCTGCAGGGTACCCAGGGCACGGGACTGCTCGGGAGTGTCCCGGGACCCGAGCAGTGGGAACAGGAGATGTGACAAAACCAGGCAGGAGGCTCCAGCCAAGGTGTGCAGGTGGTGGAGGAGGGGATCGTTGCCTTTGTCCAAATTCACTGCCCTGCAGCCCCCGGCTGTGCTGGAACCAGCTGGAAACAGCTCCAGCAGTGCTCAGAGGCCCTGGGGAAAGCATCTGAGCAGGGCCGGTGGTGTCACTGTCCTGGAAGGCAGCGCACGCCAGCTGCATCCACTCTCACCTCTGCTGCAGCAGCTCGTGGGGAGTTCTTCTCCAAATGTTCTCAAGGACCTTTTCTCCATTTTTTTCAGCCTCTCCATAAAGAACATGGCCCCCAGATCTGTGGGCAGCCTTCCTGTGCAGGGTTCCCCAGAGCTTCCTACAGAGACTCAAGTCACTGCCAGCTGCTTCTCTGACACCTCAGGGTGAATCCAAGGATGACAGTGCCACCTTTTTGTTTGGAAATTTATGATCTCTCACTCCCAGGTCAGTATTAGAGACCACCTTTACAATCAATGTCTCCACTGGATCCACAGCCATGTCTGAAGGGCAGGTCCAACAATCCTTCTACTTTCATGACCCTAAATTGACTGTCCTAAAATATATTCCAGTTCTGTGCTTATAAAATAATCCAAGTGATTTGGCATCATTATCTGCTGTCTCACAGATCTGATCATCAGTGATTTCTTCCGGAGCAAAGGCAGAAATACCGAAGTAGCAACTGCATTGCAAATGCTTTCATCCCTGTAGGAACACCCACGTCCCATGGCAGTTCTTCAGTACCAGGTCTTGGAGACTTGCCATGGCCTCTCAGCAAGTGCTTTGCTGTGTTTTACACCTCAGATTAACCTTGCAGCTGCACAAAGGAAGCGTTTCCACAGCCTGTGTTGCAGTTACTGCTCTCAGTTCCATTGCAGTTTTCTCTAAAGAAGAATTGAGTTGGTTTGGTAGCTCCATGAGGAGTGGCACAAATTGCATGTTCCTAATACTTGATTTCGGCTTTTACGAAATTCCCTATTATCTTTTCTGCCACTGGGACTGTTGCCTTACCCCGAGGCAGGTGAAGTTTCCGGGTGGGTTCTGTGCTGATCCTCGGAACTGTCCGGGCTTTACACTGAGTTACTCTGGCTGTGGGAGGAATTACAGCACTCACTGGCGAGGGGACACCTCACCAACACCCCTGCCGTGCTCACGTCCAGCACCTCTGTATGCCGAAGGTGCCAGCCATGAAGAACAGGATCACACTACACACGTGGGAGTTGCTAAGAGGCAGCCGAGGTCAGTTCTTGCCCCACACCATGGCTAAGGATGTTGCCATGATGTGCCAGGAGGCAGGGACAGGGAGAGCAGAGAGCATTCCCGGCTGCAGAGCCCTCGCCAGGATCAGCTGGTGGATGTGGTTGTGCTCCCCGTGTACACAGCTCCCACCTGGGACAGCCCTGCACGCTCCCTCTGCCTTCAGAGGATCACAGAGCCTGAGGGCACAGCAGGAGCGCGACTCGTGCGGTGACAACATCTGTGCCGGCTGAGCCTGGCTGCTGGGCAGTGTGATCCGGGCTGCTCCTGGTGCCAGCACAACATGGACACGGGGAGACATGGCCGGAGAGGGAAGCAGGCGTTTTTCAGATCTCTGCAACTGTGCCAGAAACAGGAGTCTCTGGAGACAAAAAATGAATGGAGGCACAGAGGGAAGAGCCTGCCTCCTGAGCATGGTCATCCCAGACTCCTGGGCAACACGGGAGGGACTCTATAGCTGCACTCCTTCTTCTCCCTGCAGGGAACTCCAGGTAAAAAGAGGCAAAGGGCTCTTGCACTCCAAATAACATTTCAAAGCCTGCCTTTTTCCTTTGTCTTCTCTGCCAAGTCCCCTGCTGTGGCCAGGTCTTGACTTTGTTATTCTACTGCCATCACACCCACCAGGATCCAGGTCTGTGCAGCCCACTCCAGAACAGTTTCTTCCCACACAACCTTCTGCAGGTGCACCTGGTAGGGAGAGGATGGAATAAAGTCAGTTCTGTGCAGACTGAGGGTAGGAACACAACTTGCACCCTTTGTCCCTTCAAGACAAACCCACTCTGTGTGAATGCAGCAAGGCCCCCAGCTCCACGCGTGGAGGACTGGGAACGGCACGGTGACACCAAAAAGGGTTAAGCTTGCCTGGAAGTCCGTTCCAAGAGCACAGCAGGGTTGGTGTGGAGCTCCACGCCAAGCACTGCAAGAGTTAAGGCGAGGTGGGGCCATGTTCCTTCTCTCACGAAGTGCATCACCACCTCCATGGATTTCATTGCTTTCCCAAGCCATGGTCTGCAGCTTCCTGAGAGGGTCTCTCCCGGCTGGAAGGGGCTGCAGAGCCCCCAGAGCCCTCACACGCTGAGCCCTGCAGCGTTACACAACGGCCATTTTGCTCCTGCAGCTCCTTCCGAGTGCATGTGGGCAATGTGGGACACAGGCAAAATGGTTTCCATGGCAACTCGCACTTCAGAGATGCCAGTGAGAAAATTTGTGTTGGGGGAAATTATTCTGCTTCAACTCACGTTGCAAAGGAAGGACAGAGGTGGGCTGCAGCAGCACTCCAGGAACGGCGGTGTAAAAATACCCCTGGTGATTTTGGTTCGGCAGTGCTCGGTCTGTTCCCTGCCCAGGCTGCCTGTGGTGCTTGTCCCATGCAGTGACAAGACAACACCCTGCACTACCTGCAACCCCGTTGTTTCTCTCCAGAAAGGCCAAAGTGGCAGCTCTGGCGAGAAATGCGCTGCTCTGGCCACCTCACCCCTCTGGCCCTGGAACGGGGCAGGCATGGTCCAGGAGTGAGACTCAGTCTCTTTACAGCACGGAGCTGGCTTGTCCTCCAGATGTTGGCCACTGGCTGCTGTGCCTCCATTTCCTTCAGGGAGGCTAATGGTAGCCCCATAGCAGGTAGGTGATGAGAACCCCAAGAAATCTCCTCAGCAGAGAAATCTTAAGGTCATACCCTGAGTAATATGGTGAATTTATCGGAGGGAAATGGCTGGATGCCCTGTGAGCTAACGTCTGGAAGAGTGGTGGCTCTGTCTGGAGGGACAGAGTGAAGCCAACGAACCAGGCTGAGCATCTGCTGAACATCCCTGCCGGGAGCTGTGCTGGTCAAGGGAGGGTTCTCCAGCGCTGGAGCGAACACAGACCATGACAGAGTTCATGTCACACACAGCTGTCCCCGGGCAGCACTGGGGAAGTGCGTTATTCATAACTGGGAACATTGGTGTGGAGAACAAACCCGCAGATCCTGTTTTACCCCCAGTCCGGTGCGGTTATAGCTGGAGAGGTCCCTGCTTTACTCAGTGCCTGGTGTGTCTGTGCCTTCCAAGGCACCGGGAATGCCCTGATCCCAAAAGGGCTGAGCGGGACCCCCAGAGCTCAGTCCCGGACGAGCTGTGCAGCCCCGCACCAGTGACACTCACCCCGCAGCCGCGCTCCCGGCAGGGGACAGCGGGACCCGCGCCCTGCGAGCGGGAGCCACCGACGCCGCAGCGACCCCGCAGCGACCCCGCGCAGCCCCGCGGTGGGGGGGCTCTGCCGCAGCGCCCGGGGCGG
>VZRN01002123.1:35717-49293 GCA_013397935.1 Dasyornis broadbenti | reverse complement strand
CCCGCCCCAGCCCCGCGGTGTCCTCCGGTGTCCCCCGGTGCCCCCCGGCCGAGCCGCGGTGTGCGGGGTCCTGCCCGGGGCCCGGGGCGCGCTGCCCGCATTGCAGCCTTTATGTAAGCTCGGCCGGCTGCGCGCTCCGCGCACCCCCGGGCACCCACGGGCACCCACACACGCCCTGGGGCACGCACAGGCGCCTGCACAGCCCCCAGGCCCAGACGGGCACACGCATCCCCTGCGGGGGCACACACGGGCTCGCACACACAGCCCGGGGCACTCGTGGCTACCTGCAACCACCACCCGGGCCACACTCGGGCTCACACACACGCCTCAGAGCATCCATGAGCTCACACACGCACCCCGGGGTGCACGGGGGCACCCACACAGCCCCGGGGCACGCACGGGTTCACACCAGCATCCTGGGGCACTCAGGGGCACCCATACAGCCCTGGGGCACACCCAGTCACACACCCACCGCTCAGGGCACACATGGGATCACACAGCCACCGTGGGGTGCACACGAGCACCCCCACACACACCAGGGCACACCCAGAGTCACACGCACCCCCTGGGCACACACAGGTCCCCAGGCACCGAGTGGGTGCACACACGTGTCCACCCAATGCTGTGCATGCAGGCAGCAACACGCATGTACATGTACAGCACACACAGACACACCACGGGCACACACAGAGCTCCATGTGAGCATCCCCAGACCGTGGGGAGATGGGGGCACGGGGAATGCCGTGCATGCACACACACTGTGCGCTCACACACGCTGTGGGAACGACCACGGGCTGCACTTCATGTGCACACACACAATCCATGTGCACACACACATTCCATGTGCACACATGCACTTCTGTGTGCAAACACGGGCTCACACACAACACAGGTGTCTGCACGTGTGCCAGCGTGCACACCCGCGGTGACACATGGACTCACACATGTGTGTGCAGGCACACCAGCACAGCTACTGCCACACGCACAGCCGGGACACAGGCACACGAGACTGGGGCTGCAGACACACAGACACAGCGTGCACAGACGCACAGACACACAGGAACAGAGTGCAGACACACGGAGTGCACACCTGCACAGACACACAGACACAGCAAGCACACCCGCACACACTCGGTGTGTGATCCTCCCTCCTGTGTGCACGGCTCACTCTCAGCATTCCTGAGGGGTCATTCCGAACCCTCAGTGGCGGCGGGTGCAGCCTGGGGTGCCCCGGGCAGGCCGTGGCCTGGCCTCTCCACCTCCCCTGCGTGTGCTCTGGGTGCTGAGCCCGGCTGACCAGCCCCAGTGCCCTCAGCCGGGGCCATGGCGGGGCAGACACGCAGGCACAAACCCACGTCTCCTCCAACACAGCCCGCACATGCCAAAGCTCTGCGTGAAGCCGTGCGCAGCTGCAAACGCGCACCCTAATTGCATGAACGGCCCCAGCAGGGAGCCTCCCACACCCCAACGCGCACAGAAATGCGTGTGCGCACCCAGGCACACAGCCAGGGAGGGCAGGGGGCTGCAGGGGCCGAGGGGAGCGGAGCTGACACCTTTGCAGCTCAGCTGCCCGGTGTGGAGCTGGGGGATGGCTGGAGACATCCCCGAGGCGGTGGCCAGGCCGGGCAGCGGCAGCAGGAGGGGGCTCCGTCGGGTCCCGCTCGGAGCCGAGGCTCCATTTGCCGCTCCCAGCTGACGGATGCCGTGTCCGTGCCTCCTCCAAGCCTTGTCCCCGCGGCCAAACGCCGCGGAGCGCCGGGCTGGCTCCTGCGGGAGCGGGGCATGCGGGAGGCAGCTGAGCGGGCGCGCAGAGCGGGCTGTGGGTGCTGGGGTCGGGGTGCCGGGGGTGGCCGCTCTGTCCCAACACGCGGCGGTTGTCCCTGCCCCAGGGCCCAGAGCGGGGCACGGGTGCCTCGGTCCGCGCTCGCAGGCGCTGTGCCCGAGCAGGGGGGCTGCGAGGCCGAGGAGGCGCAGGCAAAATGGCTCCTGTCGGCACCGCTGTGCGGCACAGCCCAGCCCGAGCCCCCGCACAGCCCCGAGCCTGCTCCCGTGCCAGGGCCGTGCCCCAGCCCCGCTGTGTCTGCCCAGGGCATCCCCTCCTCCTGCCTCCCCAGGATCTCCCCAGCCTCTTCTCCAGCAATTTCTCCCTCCTGCCTCCTAGGGAGGGTCTCCAGCCCCTGCCCCAGCTCCGTCTGCACCCTCAATTTACTCCCACCCGATGCCAAGCAGGATCCTCCCTCTTTCCCCAGACCACGGGGCCCCTTCCCCAGGCAAGCTTCATCCTCCCCTCCTGTCCTGGCAATCTGTCCCTCCAGCCCGGGCGCAGAGCACATCCTGGGGCTTGGGCAGATGCTTGGAGAAGGAAGTGTTATTTCCTCCAGACATCAAAGTCCTTGCACTGATTCGCCCTGGCTGGAGAGCTGTCACCAGCTGGGGACATTCCTTGTGCTGTGAAAGGGCACTGGTGTAACAAAGGAACCCCCAGGGATTGCCCAGCTCCTTCCTCTCCCGTTGACACGAAGTGGGATCCTGCTGGAGACCAAAATCCCAGCTCTGCCGTAACAGCAGGATTTTGCCGAGATCCTCGTTCCCCATTTTGGTACAGCCCAGATCCCTGCGCCTCCTCTCCTGGCTAAGGACAGATCCCGGCTCCTGCCTCCGCCCTGCAGGCTCTGCCGTTGCCGTGTGCCCAGGGCCAGATGGCTGAATCGCTCCCTGGCTCTGTGCTCCCGCCACAGTCCCAGCTGACCACTTTGTTTGTAATAGTCCTCAGAGGGGAATTACAACCGGCTATTAAATGTGTGGTTAAAGAAATCGCATTACACAGTGTGACTGGAAGGGAGATGCTTCCCTTTAATCTGTAATCCATGGAAGTTATTAGTTTAGCGAGCGGAGCGGTTGGACACGGCATTCCATTAGGATATAACCCTGGGCAGAGCCATCACCTCCAGCCGTGGCACAGCCCCCCTGGCTCCCAGCACAGCCCTTGCTTCCCCGCTCCCTGTCATTTCAGTGCCGTTATGGTGTTAACATGGGGCTGTTTAACTCTGCAGAAAAGAAAAGGAAAAGAAAAATCACGCTCGATGGCCAATGTGCTCCTGTGAAATAATGTTTGTGTCGTGTATCCTGTCCTACAGGTCTATGCAATATTAGTTAGTCACCCTCCTGCTCCCAACGACCACCTAACACCAACACCTGTATCATACACAGCTGGCTTCTACAGGATCCCTGTCATTGGTCTGACAACACGCATGTCTATATATTCTGATAAGGTAACTGATGCATGTTTCTGGTCTAGTACCTCATACATGTGCTGTAAATCCAGAGTGCCCGTCAGGAGGGTTAATGATGTCTACACTCTCTCTGTGTCTGTCCGTCCACCCTCTCCAGCCCAGCCTGCAGCTCCCCCTCTCTCTCTCTCCTGCATTCCAGGGTAGATGATTTTTTTGCAGCTGCCAGTGTTGACCTACATAGTGCCGGATGATTTCTGCGGCGCTGCTCTGCCGGGCTGCCGGGCTCGCTGCTCTCCAGCCACGGCAAAGGCACGAGCTGGCTCCTGCCCCCCTCACTACTGACAGCCGGGGGGTCCTGGGGGCTCCGGGGGCCTGTGGAGGGGCAGGAGGATCCTTTTAGAGCCTGTACATGGGGCAGGATCTCTCTGGGGCGTGGAGGTTGGTTGGTTGCATTCACTTCCCTGGGTTTGCGGGATATTGGTTTGCGAGATAACAGAATATCCTGAGGCTTCACATGACATTCAGTCTGGCCAGCACTCAAGACAGAGGTTCAGATTCCAGTGTCTCAAACCACTGCAGCTGTCCCTGTGGGAGCAGGGACACTCCCAGGCTGGCTGAGGTCCTGCCACACGCAGGCAGTGCCTGGCCCGTGAGGCGCTGCCCTGCCCTCAGCTCACAGCCCGTTTGGCAAACACCGAAAGCTTTAGCAAAGGCAAAAGCTGAGCTGAGCAGAGCCAGGCCTTCCAACTGCCATTGCAGGATTTCATCCAGGCACACGAGCTCAGTGGGTGAGATCGAGCGTGTTTCGAAGCACGAATCGGCCTTTGCTTGGAAAATGTGAATATTCACAAATGTAAATGTTCAGTGCAAAAATAGTCACTCCGCCTACATGCTAAATGAAGTCAAATTTCAGGAGGGAGGAGCAGAGGCTCCCAGAGATGCTCCAGCAGCACTCTTGGCTGCTGGTGTTGGCAGCGCCCACCAGTGAAGCCGTGGCAGGGTGGTCAGCAAGCCCAGACCACGGCAGTGCCGGTGGTGGTGGCTGGCGGGGCTGGGGACCTGCACACCCTGGCAGGGTCCCAGCAGGCACGGTCAGAGGGAAAGGGATGGACACGGAGCTGACAGAGCAGGCAGGAAGCGGGCAGGAGGCGTTTGCTTTGAGCTGCTGTGGGGAGGAAAGAGACCTGATAGAAATGTCACTGAGAGGGTCCTTGTCACAGGGCCCACGACGGCAGGGAGGGGGGACCCTGCACCCTGTGGGACCTGCTCCGTCTCTGCAGGGCTGTGCTCAGCGAAGCAGCCACCTGTCCCCAGCACTTGTCCTGGCCAGTCTGGTGCTGGTCTGGAGTGCTCACCCTGAGGGGCTGGCAGCTGCCTCTGCTTCTGCCAGGATTTTCCTATTTAAAACGTTTTCCACAAAACAGGCTCATAAACCCCACCTGGCTCAGGGCTGGAGCAGTGAGCCACAGCTGAACTGGTGACCCAGTGTGGTGGCAGGGAGGTGCTCTCCATGGAATATTTGGGGTGTTGAGCAACTTCAGGGCTGTGGGGTGCACTCATCTGGCAGACACTGGGCAGGGAGCCCACGCTGCCTGCCCCGAGCTGGGCACTCCTGCCTGGCCTCGTGCTCAGCCTCCTGCCCACCGAGGCCGGGGGCTCTCTGCAGGCAGGAGATGGGGCAAAGGCAGGGGCTGGGCAGAGGAGCAGAGGATGTTGAGCAGTGGAGGGAACGGAGTGGGGACAGGGGGATGTGGAGCTGCGGGACAGGACGCTGCAAGGCTCTGCACGCCCCGCGCAGGACAGGCTGGCTCGTGGCACAGGGACATTCAGCTGTTCCCTTTTTGGTCTCCAGTGATCAGCTCGCTTTCTTTTTTGTTTTAATTCAGGAAATTATATCTTTCAGCTTAGTTTCTATGGAAACAAGCTTGTAGGAGCATTTTGTATGTACGCCCCTAGTTGGTTTTGGAGGCATCAGGCAATTTTAGCTAAATTTTGCAGCGGGTTGAAGCTGGGTAATTATGGTCCTCTCAAGGCTACCAGGGGAGGAAAGGTGTGGGCCTCAGCACAGACAGGTTTGGCCAGTACGTTTTGATGCTCTCAGAGCGTCTCCAGTTGAGCACAATGGTCCACAAGCCGTAGCCAGTCTTTCAGCAAGGTACCTGAGGGAAGCGAGTTTTGCTGCTCCCAGAACTGTTTGTTCTAGGTCTGATATTGCAGTTATCAGGCTGAGCACCTTGGCTTGGCAGCCTTTGGCCTCCTTGTGTCTTATGAACTCATGACCTTTCCTTCGCTGAGACCCTCACACCATCCGGCTCAGTCCTGCCTGTCCAGGGAGGGCTCTCTGGAATCCCAGTCACCTTTGAGTGAGGCCAGCAGGGAACTGGGGAAAGAGGGAGTCTCAAGGTCCAGGCAGCAGAGTGCTTCCCATCACTGTGGTGTCCATCACCACAGAGGACCCTCCATGGACTGAGCATCGCAAAAATCCCGCTCTGACCTCGCCGTGCTGGGCCCCTGTGTGGCCAGGCTGGGCTGTGCTTTAGTGCTCCTGTCCCCCAGGGTCACTGCGGGTGTTTGTATCTCCTTTGAGTCTCAGCTGAGAAAACGAGCTGACAGTGACATCTTGGCAACGTGAAAAATGTGAGATGACACGGAGAGAGTGAGAGCAAAGCCTGGGGGGAAATGCAGAGCTCAGGAGACACAAGGTCTGGGCTGTTCAGCAGCTCCACGTGGGACCCCTCCTACGTGAGGGGTGAGGGACACCCTGGGTGCCCGGAGCTGCTGAGCCCCTCACCACCCCCCAGCAGATTATGGCAGCAGAGGATTGAGGTTTTAAACGAGACCTTCTCTGCTGCTGGAAGAGTTGGGAAATGGAGTTTAGTCCTGCCCTCAGAGAGCTTTTCCAATTCCAGCGCCTGGTGCTGGTAGTTGAAGTGAGGGCTGTCTCTGTCTTTCTCTCTCTCCAGCCTGGGCATGGCTTTTCCCTCTGGTTCCTTGTCCCAGCGGAACAATTCCCTGCCCTCCCAGGACTGGGCTGTTCTTTATTACTGGTCTCACTGGCAGCTGACGCTCAGCAGAAACCCTGTCAGGGTGGGAAGATGCACGTGGGGAGGAAAGCGGCTCTCCTTGGCCAAGGTCAGGGCCAGGACCCTTCCTGCCCTGGGAGTGGGGAGCACAGCCCTCAGCAGGGCGGAACAACCCCCAGGAGGGCAGGACAACCCTCAGCAGAGCAGCCTGGAATGTGCCAGAGCAGGCCTAGGTGGTGCAGTGATGTTCTGAGGGAGCCCCCGCACCCCAGCAGATCTCCCGAGGCTCTCAGATTCCAGCTGGGAGCAGGGCAGAGCAGCCCCACAGTGGCCGTGCCCCAGAGGCTGCCCCATCCCTTCCTCTGGGCACTGCAGGGAAAGGCAAGAGAGTGCATTTGAGTCTGAGCTGCCCATCCTCTGCCCCCAAAATCCCTCTGCACCCATCTGAGCTGTCACAGAATTATCTCAGCTCCCTCCCACGCCCACAGCTGTCATGTGGGGCAGTGGGCAGGCTCCTTCCATGGAGACACTGGCCAACGCTTCTTTTTCATGCCCAGCTGGTGCATTTCACCAAATTTTCAGGAGCTTTATAGATTGGGAGCTCTGTCAGTCCCTGTGAAATTTCCCAGGCAGCTCAGTTTGGGAGTTCATTGCTGGAAGGGGCTCTGACCCCACTGCCAGCAGTAACGAAGCAAAAGCACTTTGCTCCCTTGAGCCTGTGGGAAAAATCGCTCCCCCAGGCATGGGCTGGGAGCTGGGGCAGCCCTTGGGCAGGCAGAAGTGGAGAAGGTGACAAATCCTTCCCTCATGGAGCTGCACATGGCCCTGGTGGGACGCACGGGCTCTGCCTGCTGGCCCCCCAGCCAAGCCCTTTCCCTGAGGATAAAATCTCCACCAAAAGACACGCACAGGGCTCGCCCCCAGGCATGGCACGGCCTCGGGCAGGCTGTGCGAGGGGATCCCAGCACCCAGGCACGCTCCCTGAGGGGTGGATGCACTCCCAGGCTTTCTGCAGGCTCAGGCTCACACCTGTGCATGCACAGGCGGTGCTTTCACACTGACATGATCCACTCAAACAGCTCCTCTTTTGCAAGCTGCTTGGGACACTAGGAAATAGTTTGGTGCAATATACTGAAATTGCAAAGATTTCTTTTTCATTTCAAAAAGGGATTGAAAGAATTTTGATAGAATTTTGACTTTTTTTTTAGCCTGCGTTTTTCTGATTTATATTTTTAATATTTGCTATTCTGTTCTTTTTTTCACCTCTTTTCTCTCTTCTGATTTTTTTCCATTTTCATTTTCCCTGGATTTCCTTAAAGCAATTAAAAATGCTCAGGGGTTAAAAATTAAAAATCCAGAGAGTGTGCCCCTGGCCCACGCTGTGCAGCTGGACCTGGAAATTCCTGGGCGTCTCTGCTGGCTCCAAAGAGACCCTGGACATCTCTTTGTTAGTGTGGAGACCTTGGTTGTCCTTCCATTGTTTGTCCCCATGGGGCTTTTTCCCGCTCCCGTGGGTTAGTGCTGGCCTTGTGGTGTGAGCTGTGCTTCTGCTCTTCTCGTAATTGTGCCGTTTGTATCAGTCACTCTCTGTGATTCTCCTTGGGGCTCTCCTGGTTTGTTTCCTCCTTTGATTAAGCATCCACCCGTCTCCTCAGTGTCTCAGAATCGGGAGATGTTCCCAGTGCTGTGGTGGCCGTGGGGCTGCCTCCCCCGTTGCCGTGTGTTGGGCTGGGCAGGAGCTGCTGGGGCTGAGCGGGGAGGTTTTGCTCTTCTCTCCACGTCATGGCCTGGTTTGCTGAGTTGAGTGTGAGGAAAAGGCTTTCTGTGGTGTGTGTGTCCCTCCGGTGTGTGCCCATGGGGGACGTGATGCCTTTTCCTTTCCACTGGGAATTCCTTTGGCCCATTTGGGGCATTCTGACCCCTTCTGGGTCTACTCTCTGGAGGAGCAGGTCTGGACGAGCCCTGTTTGGTCCAGACAACCATCTCAGCCCTAGAGAAAGAAATATTGTGGTGCTTTATTTCTGTCCTCTCCAGTGCAGGCTCCTGCCTCCCTCCAGCACGTAGCTGGGCTGTCAAGTAGGGTCCATGCTGAGCATGAGCACTTTCACTTCCTAATATTTGACTCTAGGGCTTTTTGGAAAGGCTGCATTTGTTTGAAAGCTCTCTGTCAGCTCCAGCTTTTGGTCTGATTGCTCCCCTAAGAGCTCTGTACTTAATTAGGCTGGAATTGCTATTGCACAATCACCCAACCAGAACGAAGCCTTTAACCAAATCAGAGAGGTTTGCTGGGGCACGGGTCCAGAGCTGCCTCCTCCTGCCTGCTGCTGCAGCACAGGCTGACCTAGAAACAGCCATGGCCCGGGTTATAAAACTGCCTTTCTGAACTTCTCCCGTGGCAAATAACGAATGCACAGCTGCCTGTACCTGCCTCTTGCCTTCTGAAGGGAATTCCTTTCCTTTTTGATGTCCATTGCCTGGAAATTATTGCAAAAGGTCAGAAGGCAGGGCTATGTTTGCACTGAACACTGCTGGCCATTCATGGCCCGATAGGCTTTTTCTTCTCTGTGCATTTACGGAGCACAAAGCAGAAACCCCTCTTGGCCACGCTCTGGATTAGGCACAGAGAGGCACAAAATCATGTCCAGGGTTTGCTTCCCAACCAGAAGGAAGGATGCAGGCCCCAGAGGTCAGCTCAAGGCGTGCATCCCAGAATGGCTTTGTGATCCCAGCCCTGTCCCTGCAAACGTGGCTGACAGCCCCACAGTCTGTGTTGAGCTCTTGTTCTTCCTTGCAGAGCATCCACCTGTCCTTTTTGCGCACGGTCCCACCTTACTCTCACCAGGCCAACGTCTGGTTTGAGATGATGAGAGTCTTCAACTGGAACCACGTCATTCTGATAGTCAGCGACGACCACGAGGGTCGTGCTGCACAGAAGAAGCTGGAGACCCTCTTGGAGGAGAAAGAGTCCAAGGTCAGTTCCTGAACATTGTCTTGTAGCTTTGTTTAAGCAACAACAACAAAACTAGAAGTCTTGGGCTGTTGTATGTATGTAGATTTCTGTATGTAAAACACCTTTTCTTTCCATTGTAACATGGCTAACATGCTTAAAGCATCAACAGTGTCTGACTAGTACCTGACAGAACTTTGTACTTTATTCATTTCACTTGCTTTGCCATGGTCAAAATCTCCTACATGTAAATCGACCACAAAATGAAGGGAAGGATAACCTGGAGCTCTGCAAATGCCTCGCCCAAGGTTCCCAGCTAAGGAGAGGACCATTCGCTCAGCTTAGGGAAGCACCTGCCCCATTGCAGCCACCCCGGGGCCAGGCAGACCCAGCAGCGCCAAACCCACCCCGAAAAGCAGCTTCTGAATTGGCTACCGGGGCTCACCTTAGCGGCTTAGGAGGGGCAGGGCAGCCCGGGGCTGTAATGAGCCTCTCCGCAGAGCTGTCGGCCCGTTCCCATCTCCATCGAAGCACATGCCAAACGCTGCTTTCCTGACACCCCATGCTGGCACACGGGGCGGGTGTGGGAGCGGCTGTCCCGAGGAGGTGCCTTGCACCTGCTCTCAGGGCCAGCGGGAGCGGGGAGGGAGGCAGGGGAGGGCCCGAGGTGCAGCAGGACAAAGCCCAGCCCTGCGGCACGGAAGGACAGGACTGGACAAGAGTTCAAGACAAGCAGAGGAGGAGAGCACAGGGAGCTGTTCAGCTGCCGTCTGGAATCACCTCCTGCCCGGAGGGGTGAAGCCCAGCACAGCCTCTTGCCTGGCGCAGGGGGAGGGCCCCTATAGATGGGCAGAGTCTGAGTTCATCCAAGTCTCCAGCAGCACCAGGGCAGGCACCCATTCGGGGCTGTTCCCTCCTGGCTCACAGGCAGGGACCTCCACCTGCTCTTTCCAGCCCCACCTGCAGCTGCTGGGCCCTTGGCAGTCTCCCAGCTGTTGAGGAGATGTGGCCATCGATGCTTCTTGTGCTTGCAGCCGAGCTGAGAGAGCAGACCCTGGGACTGCTCCTTGTCACCTCCCTGGAGGAACGACTGGTGCGGGCCAGCACAAGCCACACTGACCAACAGATTTCTGATTTTGGCGGTGATTTTCAAGAAGTTTCATCCTTGCTGCATTCCAGGCCATCGTGAGGCACTGAGGTGCCACCAGCCACAGTGGGATCCTCCTGCCTCCAAAGGCAGTTTCCCACTGGGTGACAGCAGGACGGTGTTTTCCTCCAAAGCCTCTTCTGAGCACAATGTCCCTCACACAGGGAGAGCCACTGTCAGTCTCTCATCCCTTTCCTTGCATCTTTTGGTTTCCACTTTCTGTTTTCCCGCAGCTCCCGTGTATCCCCTTTTGCTGTTCCCTCTCATGTCTCCACTCCCTTTTGCTCCACGTGATGCTCCCAGGGTGGATTTCTTCTTCAGCCTGGAAAAGCCTTTGAGATCTGGAGCTTGAAAGATGGGGAGGCAGGGTCTGTCCTCAGACCTTGCCCGTATTTGCACAGCATCTACAACATGTCCTGGTGTCCCTGGCAGCCGCGGGGCTGCTGCAGATACCCCGGCCACTCTCCAGCCACCTTGTCTTCCCTTGGGGTGTGCCACTGCACCTTGTTTCTTTTTCCTTTGCGAAGAGGTCAAACAGACCGGTCTGACTGCTCCAGCAGTTGGTAGATGCCCTGTTGGGGCTTTCCTGTCTTCCTCAATCTCTTCTCCCTGATTTCTTTTCTGATCACTGATGTGCTGACTCTTTTCACGCCATGAAGTTGTACCATGGGCTCCCCTAGCCTCTCCAAGGGCAGCCTGGGCCCTGGGCAGGGAGCAGGCAGGAGTCTCAAGGCTTGGAGCACAGCCCCTGCGGCCATGGAGGACCTGCTGTGGGTCAGAGGCTCACCTGCCCATCTGAGCTCTTGGACGGCAGCACGGCTTTGCCCCGGGGCCTGTGCCAGCCCTGGTGCCATCCAGGCACCGCTGCATGGCTCTGCACTTCCAGCAGCGCTCTGAGCCCAGGCCATGCTGGCCAGCCCTGCAGTGCCCCATGTGCTGGCCTTGTCGTGGCGCATCTGCAGGAGCTCTCAGCCTGGAGCTCTGTGAAATCAGAGCTTCTCCAGCTCAGAGGTGGCAGGTCCCTGCTGTGCTGGCTGCCTTTCTCTGGGACGGTGGCGTTCTTGAAAGGGGCAATTTTTCGAGTGAATGCAGAAGAATACGGTGGAAAGGGAACTTCTAATTTGTCGGTCCCTGTGCGAAACATGAGGAACAGAGAAGGGCTGCGGGACCACCTGGGAAAACGGGAAGGAGACATGACTGCTATAGTTCTGGAAACAGGGCTAGGGACAGGGAGAGGTGATCAGGTGCCAGCTTTGTTGCACCCAAGCCTCTGCTGACCAGCCTGGGTCCAGGTGCCAGCACATCCCAGGAATTTCTGGTTGGAGGCTGCAACATGGATGACCAAGTTTTTGGCTACATTGACAGTGCCTGGGGAGAAGTGACCAGTGTCCCCTCACTGGAGAACACTCCTGCTGTCCTGCTGCACCTCTGCTCTCCTTGGAGCAGTCATTGCTCCAGGGCTTGCTGCAGTCCCACAGAAGCCACTAAGAAGCCACTGCAGAAATCCTCACTGTGGGTGTCATCAGAAATGAAGGCAGACCTGGGCTCCAAGCAGATTTTGCCTCCTCAGATACTTTTCCTTGCCAGGACACAATTTCTTTGAGCAATGAAAAACCTGTTGATCTGTGTCCAAGGGAAGAAAGGCAAGATCCCACAGCTGCATGGAAAGGAGACCTGGCAAAATATCCTGCCAAGGATTGGCCTGAATGCTCAGGAAAAGGCAAATTATTTAGTTCGGAAAGCAAGATGAAGAGAAACCTGTCTGTCTGAGGAGCAACCTGGGAACATGGACCCCTGCGTGCCGGGGCTGCAAAGGGTCTGGGTCCTGGTAGGGATCCTTTGCCATGACTTTTTGGAAGAATGGAGATGAGAGTGGAGCTGTGTCCCTGGGTCAGGGACGCTCAGCTGGGGTGGGGTCACGGCAAAGATGTCAGGCTCTGCCCCACCAAAACCTGCCAGGCCCTCTCCTGAAGGCACCATCAGGTTGCTGTCGTTGGCCTGGCCACAGGGGCTGCTCCCAGGAAGATCCCGGGGCTCTGTGCACGCTGCTGCAGGACCAGGGCTCTGAGAGCAGAGGCTGCTGGCCCTCAGCGCGCTGCCTGCACCAGAGGAACCCTCCAGCAGTGAGCTCCCTGCCCCAGGCTCCTCTGGGGCCCAGCAGCACAGGTGGCTGAGGCAGCAGACAAGGGCAGGGGCAGGATCTCTGCTCCGATCCATCTCCGGGGTCAGCACACGCCCCAAGTCCCGGTGGGATGCTCCAGTCGGCAGCGTGAGGCCACCAAGCAGTGAGCCCCACTAGCCACGCTTAGGGCCAGGCTCTGGGCACCCTGGTCTCAGGTAGCTGCACCTCCTAGGGCCACCCGTGTGCTGCAGAGCCATGAGGTGCCCTGGGCCCTCCCCCAGGAGCAGGTAAAAGCCGCAATGTCATCCCATGTTCACCATTGCTTCACATCGCCACGCTTTGAGCCAGCACGGGACGTAGAGAACTTTATCTTTCTCTTTTGGATGTCAACAGAGCTCCAAAAGCTGCTCCCTCCTTTCAGGGGGTGAGAAGTCCAGCTGAGACACCTCACTTTGCTGTGAACTCTCTGAGGGTGGACAGGACTGTAATGCTCATAGTGACGCTAGTAATGCTGATACTCTGAACTGTAACAGTTTGCCTTTATCCAGCACTTCCCGTACACAACATTTTGTCCTTTACTTCCACAGTAATTCCATGGAAATCCCACCACTTAGGCCCTTAGATTGTTTCTGAGCTTAAGATAAAAATTTCTTGCTGAAGAATTCCCCAGTCCCGCAAGGGAAAATGCAACTGCATCGCACCAGCTGTGGCACTCAGGCTTTGCTCTCAGATTGCTCCGTGACGCTCCCGTGAGAGCTGAGGCACAGTCTCTCCTGATAGTGGTTTTTGCGAGCTCCAGCGTTATAGAGACCCTTTAGCAAACAGTGGAGGAGGAGGTGGATGTTGGATTGCTTTACTACACGTCATTTTCAACTGTTTATAATATTCTTCTGTGTCTACATATTTTCTCTGTGCACATTATTCATCAGAGTAAAAAAAGGAACTATGAAAACCTCGACCAACTTTCCTATGACAACAAGCGAGGACCCAAGGTATATATGCATGGAAATGCACGCCGCCCACCAACCTAACTAGCAAATGAAAAATAGCCACAGCCACCAGAAAAATAAAAAAGAAAAAACAAAAAAAAAAAAAAAAAAAAAG
>VZRN01002123.1:0-35668 GCA_013397935.1 Dasyornis broadbenti | reverse complement strand
AAAAAGAGAAAAAGAAAAAAATGAAAAGAAAAAAAAAAAAAAAAAAAAAAAATCCATGACTGTGTTTCTTGGTAGCACGTTTTTATGTTGAGATAGTTTGGTTTGGACTTGAGAATGGAAACGTAGCCAGCTGACCCTGGAAGGATTTCTTTTTGAAACATGCATGTGAACCAGTAATTAACTTGCAAGTTCTTTTTTTTTTTTTTTGAAAAGTTGAACCAACCCCCTTTCCTCCCCAAAGGAAACGGTTCCTTGGTGTAAGTTGCTCACTTTGATTCCCAAAGGTTAACCCTGTGCAATATGTTTTTTTCATTTCCCATGTTTTTGAAAAACAACACTCGTTTGAGTTTTCAATTGCATTTCAAAGCCTTTTTCTCTTTCCTGTACAATGCACGCCTCTTTTTGGGTCTTGATTGACTTCAGTTTGCATGCACAGTGCAAAAAAAAAAAAGAAAAAAAGAAAAAAATTAAAAAAATAAAACAACCAAAAAGCCAAAACGTTAAAAGAGAAAGGAAGGAAGGAAAGAAAGAAAAGAAAGAAAGGAAAGAAAAAGAAAAAAAAATAACTATAACCAACCTTATTTAGCAGCCTTTTGTGCAGTTTAATGAATTCTCTTGACCCTTTTCTAGATAGCATGGCTCTCACCACCAGTCCTGGGGCTCCCTCACTAACCAGCTTTGCTCACACCAATCACAGGCTGAGAAAGTGCTTCAGTTTGACCCTGGGACCAAAAATGTGACATCGCTGCTGCTGGAGGCCAAGGAGCTGGAGGCCAGGGTCATCATCCTCTCTGCCAGGTAAGGCCGTGCTCTCCCTTCCCCTCCCTGCTCTGATTTCCTCTCTCCCAACGCTGCCCAGCGCTGCAGTCGATGCGGATTTGGGGTTTGCGATCTTCCAAGGAGCCTGAGAGCAGCGCCACGCGCAGCCCTGTGTCCCAGGCAGGTGGCGGGTGCTGTGCTGGACGTGCTGCTGGCCAGGGAGGACAATCCCGAGCAGCGCTGAGATGCCCTGGCCTGGCGGTCCTGCAGAAGCAGCCGTACCCACTGAGGGCCTGTCCCGGTCCAGCTGTGAAGGACGGGGTCTCATGGCCCCCCTGCCTACGGCAGAAGGACTGGGCCAGATGTGCAGGTGCTCAGCAGCGCTGGGAGCTGCAGCATGCGGTGAAGCTGAGAGGAAGCTTCCCATTGCATCAAGGCTTCAGCTATCGCCTAGGAGAACGCTACCGGAGAAGGGCTGTGCCCTCCCTGGTGCTGCCACACCCCTGGGATCCGGGAAAAAGGGGCCATGTGGCACCTGGAGCCACATTGCCCTTCCCTCCTTGTCGTTGCAGCGAGGATGACGCGGCCACGGTGTACAGATCAGCAGCCATGCTCAACATGACGGGCTCGGGCTACGTGTGGCTGGTGGGCGAGCGGGAGATCTCGGGCAACGCCCTGCGCTACGCCCCTGATGGTAGGCACCTGCCTGATGGCAGCTCCCGAACCGCTGCAGCCAGGCTTGGAGGAGCCTGATGGAGCCGGGATGAGCAGCCCCGGCCCTGCCCGGGACCCCGTGGGTTGGGGGAACTAAGAGCTGTGCTGGTCCCGAGTGGAGGCACCCACACTTTGCTCTCCACTGCCTTTGCCGGCGTGGGGAGTCAGCCTTGGCCTCGCTGCCGTGCCCCAAATCCACATCGCTGGGGCTTTGCAGGCTGATTGTCCCCTGGGGAAGGCTTGGGCAGGGCAGGGGGATGGATCTCGGGGTGTCAGCGCTACACGGAGCTGTCCCCAGCAGGACGCTGCCAGCCCAGCCCCGCTGGCCCTGCCCGCTCCTGCCTGAAGCTCAGGCAGCTTCCCACTGAATCCATGGGATCCTCAGCCCGTAGCCGTGGGCTCGCTGGTCCCCAGCCCTGGGCATGGGAGTAGCGCCAGAGCTTGCCCAGGGGCGCTGACCTGCCTTGCCCTGTGCCCGCGGCAGGAGTGATCGGTTTGCAGCTCATCAATGGCAAGAACGAGTCCGCCCACATCAGTGACGCTGTCGCCGTGGTGGCCCAGGCCGTGCACGACTTGTTTGAGAAGGAGAACATCACAGACCCCCCGCGGGGCTGCGTGGGCAACACCAACATCTGGAAGACAGGACCGCTTTTTAAGAGGTATTGGGGAGAGGGTCCTGCTGGAAGGAGCAGAGGACCTGCTGGGGGAGAACTGGAAAAGGTGGGAGCATGGGGAGAAGGCGCAGGAGGACGTGGTGGTTCAGAGTACCCAATACCAAAGCTTTGGGGCATGTGGCCTGGACTCTGCCGCATGGTTTGGATGTGAAGGCTACATCTCTCCCAGAAAGCTATCCCAGGCTCGCGCTCAGGCAATGGCACCCGGTTTTTCCAGGCTGTTTAGGAATCGTGCTGGTGCCTGGCACCAATTCAGTCCATGCTACCCTGGGCAATGCTTAGACAGCTGGGGTGTGTGGGCAGGGAATGACTCTTGGAGGAAAAGATCTGCGGGCCATGGTCTCCTCCAGTCTGCATCTTAATTCCATGGGTGGAAGCGGGAGAGGGATGTTTCTGGCAAACCAAGGTAGAGGGCTATTTCTGTCGCATTTATCTTGGTGCTGCGGGCACGTTTCCTGCTGAACATTCCAGGGGCTGTGGCATGGGCCCAGTGCTGCAAGCAGGGCTTGGTGCAGGAGATCTCCATGCATGGGCCAGGTTGCTGTGGGCTGTAGCAAAGCCTAGTGCTGTGGGTCTGGAGGCTGGGGTGTCTCAGGTGGAGCATGTGCCTGTTGGGTCCCTCTGCCGGGACAGGGGGAGCAGCAGATCCCGCATGCGCTTCCAGACCCCAATCCCTTGCGCATCAGTGCGGCTGCTGGGGCCACGAGGGCTGGGCCTTGGTGCAGCAGCCATTCCCTGCACACCTGGGTTCTGCCGAGCATGAGACCTGCAAAGGCTGGAGATTGTTTTAGAGGCATTCCTGGCATCCTCTGCAGCGCCAGGCTTTGGCGTGGGCGAGTCAAAGCTGTTCTTCACAAGTGGCTCAGGCAATCCTTGTGTGTCTTCCAGGCTTTGGGGGCTGGTTCTGCCCTTGGTGCTGTTTGTGTGTGCCTGGGGCACTGCCCGGGCTGGGAAGGGCTGGTGCACACACAGCACCAGAAGCTGTAGCATGGACATGCCTCCCACGGAAGCCCCAGAGGAAAGTGTCCCTGGGTGCTGTGGGACAGATCATTCCTGCAGGGAACGGGACTGATCTGGTGGAAAACAAGGGGCAATGCCAGCAGGTATGGCAGGAATATTTTGAAAACTGGCTCCATCAGCCAGGAGGGGATGACCACAGGTCTGTGAACAGACCACAGGTAGCCTTGGCTGGACTTCTGCAGGGTAGTGGACATATGCCAGGTGACTGGGAGGAAGCATTTGCCTCTCTGATGCCTTGTGAGGTGTCTCAATGGCCACAGCAGGTTTTCTAGGTTGCCCCCGCTGTGTTTCTCTCCACAGGGTATTGATGTCCTCCAAGTACTCGGAGGGTGTCACCGGCCGGGTGGAGTTCAACGAGGACGGGGACAGGAAATTTGCCAACTACAGCATCATGAACCTGCAGAACCGGAAACTGGTCCAGGTTGGGATTTACAACGGCAGCAATGTACGTACAGGCCTGGACCGGGCGGGAGGGGTTGGGCTCTGGGGTGTCCACCTTGGCCTCACGTCCATCTGCTTCCTCCGGGATCCGTCGCAGGTCTTGACCAACGACAGGAAGATCATCTGGCCAGGGGGGGAAACAGAGAAACCTCAAGGCTATCAGATGTCAACCAAGCTGAAGGTAAGAGCAAACGGCACCAGGGGCAGGGCTCCTCACTCTCTGCATGCCGGGCAGTGACTTTATCTGCCTCCCACATCCACGGCTGCTCTGCAGCTGGCAGCGGCATTTGCAAGGCCAGGAGAGGATATGGGAGAGAAACAGAGGAAGCACTGGAGGGTGTTTAGAGCACAGCTTTCAGCTGGAGTCAATCTCGATAGTGTGGCAGGCATCCTTGGGTTTGGAAAGAGACAGATGGGAAATGGATGTGAGAGCAAACAGCACGGAAAGGATGGAGGGACAAGGTGGTCACCATTGCTCATGGCTTGGGAGCCAGAGGACACTTGTCACGGGTGTGCAGGAAATACAAGGATGGGCTCTTTTGGCCAAGGCGTGGCTCAGCTCTATCAGACGGTGCAGAGGCCAGATGGAAACAGATTCAACGGGAGATCAAACCCTCTTGTGGAGGCTGCAAGGCTGAACTCAGGGAATCCCCGAGGAGCTGATGGCCAGAAGCTGGAGGTGACACTGGCAGAAGTCCTGTTAGGGAGAGAGACTCTGGGGCTCGGGGGAAAGTGCCACATGAAGGAGGATGCTGACATGGCTGCTCCTCATCTTGGGTGCAGGGAAAGCAAATGTTCTTAGTGGTGGCCTTGGCAATGCTGTGTTAACAGTTGGGTTTCATGATCTGAAAGGTATTTTCCAACCTGAAGGATCCTCTGATTCTCTGATTCCCCATGCCAAAGCCAGGCCCTGCTGCTGAGCTGAGATGGCAGCTGGGGAGGGCCCCATGGCTCGTGTGGGGAGGGCAGCCCAGCTCCCACCACGGGAACGCAGATCTGGAGAGAAACAGAGACAGGAGGCTGTTTGTGCTTCACCCTGCAGATCGTGACCATCCACCAAGAGCCCTTTGTGTACGTGAAGCCCACTCAGGCAGATGGGACGTGCAGGGAAGAATTCACCATCAATGGAGATCCTGTGAAAAAGGTCTTCTGCACCGGACCCAATGAGACCATCCCAGGTAACCCAGTCTGGTGGGGACTCCCCCAGCCCACCCAGCTGATGGGGAAGGGGTCCCAGGGAGGGTGCTCAGTCACACAGGAGGCCCAGAGGGTGATGCACAGAGAGGTGACGGCGCAGCTGCCCCCAGACCGCCGCCATCAGCTCAGCCTCACAGCAGTGCTGGGCAGGAGTTGGGCACTGGGATTCAGGGGTTTGAGCCCAATGGGTGCTTTCCCACTGTCTCTTTTCTGGATGGGCTCCAGGGCTGCTTTGAGGGCTTGTTTCCCAGGTTTCTGTCTCCTGACACGTTCCAGTTGTCTTTGCCTGGATATGTCCAGCAGCAGCAAGGGCCCTGAGGCACATTAGCACCTGCTGCACGGGCACAGCACTGGTTTCAAAGTGCGACAGAAACCTGTGAGGGTCAGGAGTGAGCCCCTGGTGCAGAGTGGGAGCTACTCAGCAATGCCAGGCTTGCCCAAACCCACCTGAAGGACATCGCCTTGGCTCCTCACACCTCCCTGTGCACCACATCCCCCAGAGCTGTGTCCTGGGCTGTGTTCAGCCTGAGCTGGGTTCATGTCAGGCTCCTCCAGCGCATGCACTGAGCCCACTCCGTGCCCTGCAGTGGGTGGCACCTCACTGGACACAGCAAAGGGTCAGGACCGCTTTGTCCCCAGCTTGCCAACACCCACAGTGATGGAGGCAGTGGCAGGGGGTGGTCAAAGCAGATGGCCCTGACGTGCTTACATCCCATGTGGAGCCGGAGCCATGGGGTGGCTGCTCCTGCTGGGGAGGGGTGTGGGTCCTGTGTGGGGTCCCTGGCCAGGGGCTGCCCCCACTCATGCCCCGTTCTGTCCCTCCCCCAGGCCGTCCCACCGTGGCTCTGTGCTGCTACGGCTTCTGCATCGACCTGCTCATCCGCCTGGCTGGGGTGATGAACTTTACCTACGAGGTTCACCTGGTGGCTGATGGTAAATTTGGTACCCAAGAGCGGGTGAGTTTGGGCAGCCTGTGATCTTTCTTTGCCTTTATCGCGTGTTGTCACCCCCAGGCCCTTCTCCAGAGCAGGGTGGAGTGGAAGGGCAGTGCAGGATTCCTGACAAGCGCAGGGTCCTGGCTGGTGGGCGATGGGTGTCAGGGCAGGGGGCTGACCCTGCCTGGGCTTCCTGGCAGGTGAACAACAGCAACAAGAAGGAGTGGAACGGGATGATGGGGGAGCTGCTGAGCGGCCAGGCAGACATGATTGTGGCTCCCCTCACCATCAACAACGAGCGGGCTCAGTACATCGAGTTCTCCAAGCCCTTCAAGTACCAGGGCCTCACCATCCTGGTGAAGAAGGTATGGTCTGGCTGGGGTGTTTTGTAGAACACGAGAAGTGCCCCTGTTCCCCAGATTGCACCACGCCCAGTTCTCCCAAGGCAGCCCCTGCGAATCCCAGGCTTCTGGGTTAGTGTTGGGTCTTGTCTGCACCATCCTGGCCCTTCCTGGGAGCTCGGAGCGGGGCAGGGCCCTTGTGAGTCCCTGCAGGCGGGCAGGGTGCAGCTGTGGTGGGTGCCAGCTCTGTTCCCCTCTGTCCTGTGTGCAGGAAATCCCCCGCAGCACCTTGGACTCGTTCATGCAGCCCTTCCAGAGCACGCTCTGGCTGCTGGTGGGGCTGTCAGTGCACGTGGTGGCAGTGATGTTGTACCTCTTAGACCGGTTCAGGTGAGTGCACTTTGGGTCCCCCAAGGTCTGCAGGGAACAGGGAGGTGCTCCTGGGAACTGTCCCCTGGGTCCCTGCAGAGTCCTGCTCGGCACAGCCCTGCAGCCCTTTTGGGGGCTCTCACAGGGACTAAACCCACCCTCTCTGCCCCACCAGCCTCGGGCTGAGGCTTCTGGCCCCTCTGGCTGCCTAGGAGATACGGATGTGTGGGGTACCCAGCACCTGGGGATGTGGGAACACACCTGTCACACCAGGGGCTGTACAGACACCTGACCAAGGGGACCCTCAGCTTCTGGCCTCTCAGAGTTTCCTCTCAGCCTTCCCTGGGCCTATGGCAGCTCTTCTTAGGGCAAGAGGACCTGTCCCTGCCTCAGCCCTGTGCCCCCAGGCTTTGATGGCTGATGTGCAGGGAGCCCTCTGTGCTGCATGGGAGAGGCTTGAGCTGGCCAGGGTCAGATGTTCTTTCTGGTCTGGAGAGGGCGTGATGGGACCGGGACCAGCGTGAGCTGGGCAGGGCTGCAGATCAGCTCAGGGGATGTGCCAGGCAGTGGGACATGACAGGGAAGAGCAGTTTGGGACACAGGCGCAGTCTGTAGGATGAGTGACACGGCTGCACCAGGACAGGGAGGCACCGTGGGGAGCCCTGGGATTCAGGGTGAGGGGAATGAGAAGGGTTCGCTGTCGTTTTCCAGCCCCTTTGGCCGGTTCAAAGTAAACAGTGAGGAGGAGGAGGAAGATGCCCTGACTCTCTCCTCGGCCATGTGGTTCTCCTGGGGAGTGCTGCTGAACTCTGGCATTGGAGAAGGTGGGTCACAGCTCCCAGTGGGGCTGCTCTGCCCTCTGGGCAGGCTGGGGGGAAGCCCCTGCCCTCTTTCACTGCCTCCCTCTCTCACATGGTCCCTGTGGGGACCTCATTCCCAGAGCCCTCCCTGGAGCAGGCTGGTGGGAGATTTGGTGACTCTGAGTGTCGCACACTTGTGGCACTTGGGAGGGCTGTCCTGCCGGGACAGCACCCTGCCCAGCACCGGGGATGGGAAACAGGGCAGGGAAACACGGGCTGGATCCCCTGCCCAGGGCTACCCACCCTCTGAGGGTGGGACCCAGCGTGCCCCAGGAGGAGATGAGCTCTTCTTGCTCTGGGCAATGCCGAAGCTCCTTGCCCAGCTGCTGGCAGAGCAGATGGATGGTGCCCATCTGTAGCTGCCATTGGGCTCATGGGGACTGACACAGCTTTGGTGACCAAGCCAAGCCCTTTCACGCTGCTCTGACCTCTCCTCTCTCCCTCCAGGTGCTCCCCGGAGTTTCTCTGCCCGTATCCTTGGCATGGTGTGGGCTGGCTTTGCTATGATCATTGTGGCTTCATACACTGCCAACCTGGCAGCCTTCCTGGTGTTAGACCGCCCTGAGGAGAGGATCACAGGCATCAATGACCCCCGGGTAATGACCCCTCACTCGCTGTCCCCTTCCCTGCGGGGTTGCCATGGCTTGCAGTTCCCAGAGCCCTGATTTACCCTGGCTGGGATCTGTGTCATGGGGCCAGACCCAGGTAGCTCTGCCTGGGCTGGTGCTGGTGAGGCTGAGCCCCTGCCCTGGGTGGGAATGGACAGACGTGGGCAGGGATCAGCAGGAAAATAACCTGCCCAGAAATAGCCCGTCTGCAGTCAAACTGCCTGCCAGTTCCTGGAGAGCCTCCACCAACCGACGAGGAAACGATTCATTATGGATGAGTTATAACTGATGCAATTGTCCCTGCGGTGCAGTCGATACTCTCCACACGCCTCCAATCCATTTCCTGCTCTGGCAAGGACACAGCCACAGCTCATCAGCCCAGGCACGCAGGAATGTGCCCTGCAGCAGCACTGACCCACAGCGTCCCTGTGTGTCCCTGCTGTGTGCCCTGCCCATGGCACTGCCAGCCCCACGGCCTCCCCAGGCCCCTCAGTGCCAAGGTGTCCCTGTCCCACAGCATCCCCAGCACCATGGTCCCAGAGCATTCACTGCCTGTGGCATCCTCTGAGGAGACCAAAGTCTTCCCTAGGGAACAGGTTCCTGAAGGAGATGGGAAACTAGGAAACAGGGCTTAGGGGTGATTCCGTTTTGCTGATGAAGGACAGAACCAGTAGGAGCTCCACCCTTGCCTTTCAGCTGCGCAACCCCTCGGACAAGTTCATCTACGCCACGGTGAAGCAGAGCTCTGTGGACATCTACTTCCGACGGCAGGTGGAGCTGAGCACCATGTACAGGCACATGGAGAAGCACAACTACGAGAGCGCTGCCGAGGCCATCCAGGCAGTGAGGGACAAGTGAGTAGGGCCAGCACCGTGCCTGGCCACGCTGGGAGGGGCTTCAGGGAGCTGCAGTCGGGTGGAGCAAGCAGGGCAAAGCTGGAGGGAGCTGCACTCAGAGCAGGGCTTGAGGGAGCTCCCAGCTGGTGCTGGGTGGGATCTGCCCAGTCCTGGTGTGCGCCAGGGCTCTGGGTGGGGAGCACAAGGTTTGCATGGGGAACGGCAGAGTGAGAGCCCTGGCCCTGGCCATGGCCTCCCTTTCTGGCCTCTTTTCTCCTTTCAGTGCAAGGCTGGGTGGCTTCAGTGTTTAAATTAGGCCTGGGAGCACCCTCGCTGCTCCCATGGCGGCTGCAGCCAAGCTGGGCTGCCCAGCCTGACCTGTCCATCTCTCTCTGTGTCCAGCAAGCTCCACGCCTTCATCTGGGACTCGGCGGTGCTGGAGTTCGAGGCGTCCCAGAAGTGTGACCTGGTGACGACAGGGGAGCTTTTCTTCCGCTCAGGCTTCGGGATCGGGATGCGCAAGGACAGCCCCTGGAAGCAGAACGTCTCCCTGGCTATCCTCAAGTCCGTACTCGGCTCTTGGTGTGGGGCTTGCCCCGAATTTCGCTGCATGCGTTAGCACCCAAGCGGCCTCGTGGCAGGCACTGCCAGCCCAGCCTGGAAAGCTCTGCAGGGACAGGGGCAGCGGAGGAAAGGGGACACTGAGTGAGCGGGGTGGGCAGCCACAGCCTCAGCCTGGCTCACAGGGCTGGGGAAGCAGCAGGGAACTGGCAGGAGGGCAGAGCAGGGCAGGCAGCAGAGTCAGGCTCAGCCAGGAGTGCAGGCAAAGCTGGCAGAGAGCAGCGGGGCCGTCCAGAACAGGTCCTTGTGAGCAGGGTGTGGGTGCTGCCATCCCCCTGCTCCTCCCGCAGGGCTCAACCTGTCCAACAGCATTGCACTGCCCTGGCTTGGTCTTCCAGGGGCTTTTCTTTCAGCTCTGGCTGCTCCTGTTACACAGGGATTGTCAGGACCCGCTCTGAGTGCAAGGCTTTTACAGCAGCACTGACCTGCAGTGTGGGGTGTCACAGTCAGTCTGGTATTATGGCTGAAAAGGGATTTCCTTGTATTGCTTTGGAAAGGCCACACTCGTTGCAGACAGAGCGATGTCGATGTGATGATGGAGAAACAGGAGCTGGGAAGCAGCAAGTGAAGGGAGGGAGACACACGAGATTCATTTTAGGAGAGGCACGGTCAGGAACCACCAGGGTCCTGCCCAAGATGCGGAGGTGAGGTGAGCGAGGATGGGCAGGGTGTGGAAGACAGGCAGGACCCAGGGTAAGGCAGGAAGCCATGGAGCCCATCTGTGGGACCGTCTTACCACGGGGATGGGTGGCAGCAGGACAGGTGGGATTTGGGACAACCCTGTGAGAAGCCTGAAGGGACCACAGGAGTCCTCAGTGTCCTCCCAGGAGAGGATGGGGAAGCCGAGGGCTGCAGGTGGCCCAGGAAGGTGGTGGGAATGTGCCAGGAACAAGAGGGAGGAAAGTGAAGGGAGCCTGTGGTGGGATGTGTGCTCTGTGCCCACCTCCATCCCCACAAGCTGTTCAGGCAGAAACGGGCACTGTGGGGTCACGGTTTCACACCAGGCTGTGCCACCAGGCTGCTGGGGTGTCCCAGCCCTCCCTGTGCACTGCAGGGAGCTGCCAGGCAGCAGTGCCCTGACCTAGAGCGTGCTGGGGGTCACCACAAAGGGCTGGGGTCCAGCACTGCCTGAGCTCCAAGTGGCCCTGGCAGGCGGAGGAACCGTGCAGGAGGGAACTGGGAAATGTGGTTCATGCCCCCTCCCTGCAGCCTTCTCCAGGAGCTCTCTGAGCACTGCCGGCTCCATCCTCCCTCGTGCCACACATGCACAGCTGTGCACGCCTGCAGCCTGCACAGCCCTGGCTCCTGGGTTTGTGGGCTGCAGCAAGCGCAGGGTCCCAGCATGGAGGGCACAAAGGCACAGAGCGTGTGTGTGCCCCAGCTGCCTGTGACTGGTCCCCAGTGACTGCCCTGTCCTGTCTCCTTGTGCTTCCAGGTCCCACGAGAACGGCTTCATGGAGGATTTGGACAAGACTTGGGTGAGGTATCAAGAGTGTGATTCCCGTAGCAATGCCCCAGCAACACTCACCTTTGAAAATATGGCAGGTTTGTTCTGCAAACCTCTTTCTCCCCCTTCGCTGGGTAGCCTGCTTTTGCTCAAGACATTTTCCTCTCCGGGGCTCTCCTCTCGGGCCAAACCTCTGCTGCTTCTGGGTTTGTGCTTTCCCAGTGCTGGGAGGCTGCTGAGGTGGGCTCCATTCCCACCTTGTTCCAAACAGTTCCACAAAGCTTCCCCCACCGTCCCTGGGTGCCTTTCTCCCTGCTGGGGCTGCCCTGGTGTGAGCATTGCTCCCCTCCCTCTGCCCGGGCCAAGCTGTGGCTGTCACAGAGCGGTCAGAGCTGTCACCAATGCACAGAGGGGAGCAGCACCTCGGGGGAGGCGAGCGAGAACCCCACTGCAGAAGGGGGCTGGAGGCAAGGGGCAGTGCCCCAGCCCTGAGGAGCCCCGGGCAGGGGGCACGACAAGGTTAATAGAGGGGCTTTCACCTTGCAAAGACTGGGAGAGCCCCCAGCCAGGCTGTCCCTTTGCACTGAGGTGCTGCTGCCGGTCCCACCCCAGACAATGCAGTCACGAGGAATGAGGGGTGTTGGATGCACCCCGCCCTCACCAGCACTTCTGGCCGGGTCACAAGCATGGAGAAAAGGGGCATTTGCTCCACCCCCAAAAATGTCGGCCCCGAGGGTTGCAGGCATCCAGGGACAGCCCAGAGCTCTGTGCATGGCTGTGCTTCCCAAGGAGCCAAACTGCAGCACTGGAGCTGGGTTCTGGGGCAAACAACCCCAGTCCTGGGGATGGGGTCTGCCCTGGGGCTCGCTGTCCCTGTCCCCAGCACTGCTGCAGCTCAGTACCCTGTGCCTCCCGAGCTGACACCCACAGCCCGCAGGTGCCCAAGCTGAGCCCAGGCTGAGTTCCCCTCCCGGCCCTCCAGGACTGCGGGGGGATGGCGGGGGGACCCCGGCTTGGCAGAGGCTGCCATTGCTGAGAGCGATGCAGAAGAAAAGAGGGGTCATGTTGCAATTTCCACTGCCCGCTGTAACTCTCCTGCTTATTTCAGGTGTGTTTATGCTGGTGGCTGGAGGTATTGTTGCCGGGATATTTTTAATATTCATAGAGATAGCTTACAAAAGGCATAAGGACGCGCGGAGGAAGCAGATGCAGCTGGCGTTTGCGGCCGTTAATGTGTGGAGGAAAAACCTGCAGGTAGGACAAACCGTTTTTAGAGCAAATCTCCACCAGGTGCGTTTTCCATTCCTTCACCAAATCAGTGAATGCAGAGCTGTGGATTAGCATGGGGCCCTCTGTCCCCCAGCCCACCCCCAGTAGCTCCAGCTGGGCGTTACTGGGTGCCTGTTAAGCCGTAGGGTAGTGTCCCTGCCTTGTCCCCGGGAGCTGCCCCTGGCCCGTGTTGTCTCTCCCAGCACAGCTCCAACAGGGACAGAGGCCTGGCCCCAAAGCCCCCAGTGGAGCTGGGGACAGGGACTTTGCCCTGCTGGGGACCGCGTGCCGGAGCCACACCTTGCGCAGGCGGAGCGGGCAGAGCCAGCACGGCTCCTTTGCAGGTTCTGCTCTGCTGCTCGGCTCCAGCCGCGCTCACCAGCAGATGGGAGGGTCAGCCCGCTGCCACTGACCATCCCTGCCTGCTGCTCAGGTGGAGGAATGCTCCAGGGATGGTTTCCGTCACCTCCCCTTCCCCGCCTGCTCCCCGACAGCGTGGTAGCCCTTGCCATACCCAGGACCGACTCCAAAAAGAGGTGGTGCGTGCTCTTGTCCTTTGGAGACAAGGACATTTCCTCACCCAGGAGCCAGCAGTGCCCGTCCCTGTCAGTGCCAAGGCTCCCTCGGGCTCCTTCCATGGGGCTGTTGCTGTCCCAGCATCTCCTATTCCTGGAATATCTCTGTGCCACTCAGGCAGGGAAGCCCAGGAGGGTCAGAGGTGCCTGGCAGTGACACTGAGCCGTGGGCACGTCCGTGGGCCACCAGCCTCACACTTCCCTTCCCCTGCTGCTTTTGGGGCTGAGCCCCACAGTGCCCCTGGCCCCCAGTGTAGGGCAGCTGGAGGCTCTGTGAGTTGCCTGGGCTGGTTTTGCCCTTGGGGAAGCACAGCAGCGTTCAAAGAGCAAGAGCTCCTTTAGGAGACTAAAGGACACTGCCGCTCGGAGCAGAGCGGAGGAAAGAGAGAGAAGGAGGCTCGGGAACCCCGCGAGGAGCCCGGCCGGGGCCCCGGGGAGCAGCGCTGGCTGGGGCGCGTGGGGGGGGCTGCCCGGGTGGAAGCGCCTGCCCGAGAGCAGCGAGGGGAGCACGAGGCCGGGCTGCTGCATCCTGAGAGCTCGCTGGGTTCAGTTCACCGGAAAGAGTCTCGGAAAAGCCATCTCTCAATTTTTTTTTTCCTTTTTTTCCTTTTTTTTCCTTTGCTTCCAAAAAGCAGCAGCAGCACCGAGGGGGTTAAGGCTGCTGGGACAGAGCACACTAGTCGCACTGCCATTTTTCACTTGCCAACCTTCTAGAAAATACTGCACTGGGTCCTTGGGCAGAGTCTGTGGGACTGTGAGCAAAGCATGCTGCCCTGTGGGGGTAAACAGCCTCATGGTAAAGAGCCGTTTGACATTGTAAGACTTTTCCACAGGAGGAAACGTCAGAGCACTAGTATCTGGTACATTGCTAGAAGGTAGGCAAGTGGAAAGATTTATTTGTTAAAACAAACAAACAAAAATAATGGTTTTTGGGATCACAGTTTTGCCATGGCTATTTCCTGAGATGCCATGGAAGAAAAAGACATTTCATTCCATTCATCTTGCTTTCCTTTCCGTTTGTGCATGTCCGCAAAAGAGAGAACTGAGAAGGAGGAGCAAATGTATCCCCGAGCATGCTCTACGCACCAGCGGGATACATTTTGGTTACCCCCGTGCGGTAGCAGAGCCAGACCTGGTCACTCCGTCCCCCGTCGGAAAGGTCACACTCATTGGCACCAAAGCAATTGGGGAGGACTCGTTGCCAGCGCCCGGCGCCGAGCGCGGCCGGGCCCCCCGGCCTGCGGCCCCCGCACCATGGCGGCTGGTGCTCCCAGCCTGCGCCAACCAGGTCCGACTCGCTAACTCCAACGCCTACATTTTTCAGTTCTGTTTCTCTTTGAGTTCATCCCGACCCGACGACATCATGGCACTAACGCTTTGCTTCCTCCCTTTCTTTTCCTTTGTAGTTTTTTTTTTTTTCTTTTTTTTTACTTTTCTTTTTCTTCCAGTTTCCTTTTTGTTTTTTAGCCTGTTTTACTTTGGAAAACAAACCAAACCACCACCAACAACCACGTTCGGCTTTGCACAACTGCATCATTTGAATTTTTGAACACATTTTTTTTTACAGAATATTCATACAATGACTTCTCTTTCAATGCAGTCCTCTCTCTCTCTTGTGGCACTAGGATTCAGCCTCAGAAAGGCCCTGAGCACTTTTTTTTTTTAGTGGTAGGTGCAGCATCTCACGTCTCGGTCCAGCCAGGCTAGCGGTGGAAGCGAGGGGCAGGGCGCCAGGCAGAGCATCCCCAGGAAGCGAGGTCAGCTGTGCCAGCCTGGCTGCAGACACCAGGAGAGCAGGGCTACTTCCCAGAGGGGTTCCCAGCGCTCCAGATGCGAGGCCGGCCCCCCGTAGCTGTAGCAGTGTGGTGGCTGTGCCGTAGCCGTGGGTCACGGAGGCCCGTGGAGGACTGGGCGTGGCAGAACACCTCCAGTAGCTTTCTCACCCAAATGAAGGCCATGACACGGGGCAGTATTCAAATAGATTTAGAGTTTCCAACAACACACTAGAGATCTAATTACTTATACATATTCATTTTAGGATAGAAAAAGTGGTAGAGCAGAACCTGACCCTAAAAAGAAAGCCACTTTTAGGTCCATCACCTCCACCCTGGCCTCCAGCTTCAAGAGACGTAGGTCCTCCAAGGATACGGTAAGAGGAAGAAGAACAATTATGCCCTCTCTCTTTCTCTCTCTTTCTCTCTTCTGCCATCCCATCGACTGCCACACACCCATCCCGAAGCTGCCAGTGTACATGCATAGCTCATGTTCGTCACCAGTCAGTCAGTCAGTCAGTGAGTCAGTCATCCCGTGTACCTGAAAGGATGCTGGGATCCTGGAGGGCAGGCAGGAGGTGGCTTGGAGTCCTGTGATGAGTTGGGAGATGCAACTGAGTTTTTGTTTTGTTTTTTTGTTTTCTTTTTGCCTGGATGATTTCTGATGTTCCTCTCTGTGCTTCGCTCACCTTACCGGTGCTGGCCTCTTGAAACTGATTACATTTTTCCTTTTTCTTTTTTTTTTTTTTCCTTCTGTTCCTAAGTGTTCCTGTACCTGTTTGTCATTGTATGCCTAAAAACAATCACCCCGATTTAATTTGGGCACCGTGTCACCTCACCAAGAGCCATGCGTGTCACACTCTCTACATGTGATTTTTGTTTGTGACAATTAGCATTCGGAATAGTCCTCGCACAGGAGTGACAGCTGTCTCTGGTTATCGTCAGCAGTAATGTAGCTCTAGAAAAGAGATGAAAAGGCTCGAAAGAGGAGGTTGTTAAAGACCCAGCCTTGGTTCAAACTTGTGTTTTCCACTGCTCTCACGTAACCAGAGAAAATTTCCAAATTGCTGCCTCTAAATCCAGCTGTTTCCAAATGTGCAAATGTGTCTGCTCGTGCTGGAGCTTCAGACACTTCAGCGTCAGGTTGGGCTGTTGGTCTGTCGGACTGAGCCGTGTCCCTCTGCATGTCGCCGTCTGTTGTATGACACTCTGCACTGTGGCTACTCTGTTGTCTCGTGTGGCAGCGCCCGCTGCGTTTTGCTGCCCGACCTCCTGGCGCGACGGGCTTGCCAAAATCCCCTCCCCGGGCCGCCCGGCGGGTTTGTGCCCGGGGTTGCTCAGAGCAGGTCCCCGCCAGGCTGCCCGAGGCCCGGCGGGGACGGGGGGACGGTGGCAGCGGGGGAGATGTGGCCCCCGTGGCGGGGTGGCCCGTCCCCAGCCGCAGGCTTGGGTGCCTCGGGGACAGCATGCGGTGTCGCAGGGGGTCTCGGGGCCACGGCTCTGTGTGAGAAATGGAGGAGGCTGCCTTTGACACCAGCGCAGGCTCCATACCAAGAAGCTTCTGGAGCACCCCTGCAAACGCGGCCCTGGGGACAGCTGAGCCCTCGGCCGGGCTCGACTGCCACCACCTCACACAAAGTGCTCCTCTCACTGTCACCCTGAAGCCTGGAAGTCACGGGGGGGACACCCACACTCTTCCCACTCATCCTCCGCACCCCACGGGGAAGATCCCTGTCATCTCCTGTGCTGCCTCAGTGCCCCCTGGGTGCCACCTTGCCCCAGTAATGCCCCCGTGGCTGGGGTCCCCTCTCCCCACTGCTGCACCCCTGAGCAGCTCTGCAGGGAGGGCACAGGCTGTGTCCTCGTGGCCTGTGCCATGACCGGGGCAGAGGAGACAGAGATGGGGTGGGTGGTGCAGGGGGTGGTGCAAGAGTGAGGAGCAGAAGGGATGAGTGGAATGCGCAGAAAAAAGAGGGGAGAAAAATTTGCAGAAAGATCTGCATGTCCTGAGCAGACCCCCACGTTCTGTTGTGTCTGAACTACTCCATGATTAGGAAACCGAGGGCTCCTGTCCTGGGAGAGCAGCAGCGTGATGGTGCCCTGGGCTCCTGGGGGAACCAGTGCCACCAGTGAGCAGAGGAGAGGGGTAGAACCCAAGAAAAATGGGGCAGCTGCTGTGTGGCACCCCTGGTACCTCCCACATTGCTCCTTCTTCAGGGAAGCATCCTGTCCCGATCCTGCTCCACGGTGTGGCATCCATCCTACACCAACCGGCCCACAGCCCTCTCTGCCCGCTGCCAGGAGCGCCCCAATGCCCTGACCTGACCAGGTCCAGGGCCCAGCTGCACCACAGGTCCCATGGATGGGCAATGGAGCTGTTCTCTCCCCTTCCCACACCCGCTGGGGCCCAGCACAACACAGGGCTCCCCATGCTCTGGGTCCCGCTCGTGCTCTTCCTGGCCCATTGTTCACGGGAGTTGTGGAGGGAGATGACCCCACTCATCCCGCAAGATGGTCCCCACTGTGGGGGTGGCTGCATGGTCAGCTGTTCCCCGCTGCTCAGGAGCCGGTCACAGCCCTCCTCCTGCCACGGGGTGATGTGGCCGGGGTCCCAGGACACGTTCCCAGGGAACTGGGCTAGCTGGGTCAAGAGCAGGCCAGTGGGGTGAACATCCAAGCCAGCGTGGCCAACCTGGAGGCTAGCAGCTATTGCAGGAGGTCCGTGGTGGAGCGAGCTTTGTGGTGATGTTGGGCAGACCTGCCGGTGGCTCTGGCATGAGCAGCCAGCGGGGGGGTGCTGCCACCAGCTCCTGTCACAGCCTGTGCTTGGTGACCTCCACTTCCGTGCAGCAGCCCTGGCTCAGAGACCCCAATGCCCTCCTGCTGGAAGGCCCCATGAGTCCGTAGCATGCTGGGGCACGTTGCCTGGGGTCCTTGTAAAGACGAGAAAGCAGCGAGGTGCTCTGTTTCATGACGCTCAGCAGAGCCACGGGCCCACACCAGGTCTTAGATGGGCAAGGCCGGAGAGCCCATGGGGCTGGAAGGCCAGGCTGACCCCAGCCCCACGGGCTCTCCTGGCTAGCGAGCGAAAGACGCAGACCTGGTGGCCTTGCTTCTTTCCTTTTCGTTGTCGGGAGTTTTAAAAATGGATTCTGCTCTGCAGCCCTGCAGAATGGTCCCTCAGGAGTGCCAGAGAGACAGGCTGGCACCATGGAGCCAAGACAGCCCTGGGAAGCTTCCACCCCACTCTGAACGTCCTAGCGCCCACCATCACCCGAGCTGCACAGCCTCTCCGCGGCACATCATCCCCACCGCCCCAGGAGGAGATGCATGTGTTCCCCATAGGCAGCTCCTGCAACTCGAGTAGCACTGGCAGAGCTGACGTGTCCATCCATCGCAGCCACCCACGATACTGCAACCCCACAGACGCCATGTGAGACGCATAAACCACACAGACACCTCCGAGCCGGCACATTGCGTACAGACACGTATGGAGGTGCCCAGGTCCCTTAGCCCCCGCAGAGCCACACTGCCAGCCCCGGGGCACAGCATGGCACACGTCCCACGGCACCGCCCCGCCGGGGCCGGCGCTGCGCGGCGCTGGAGCCCTGCGGCCGTGGGGATGGTGCCAGGGCTGGGCGAGAACCGAGGGGCTTCCTGGAAAAGGTCACCTTTTCAGTGAAGGATCAGCTGTCCCAAAGCCAAATGCTTCTTGGCTGAGAAAGAGCCTAGTTTTTGGCCCAAAAGAACCAAAAGTAGGTCAAAGACAATTTTTTTTTTTTTTTTTTTTCCTAAAGGGAAGTTGATATTTTCTACAGCAAGATGGCATTTAGCTGGAATCCTAATTTTTAATTGAAAAAAAGAAACGCAACAACAAACTAAAATTCTTCCAGAAAATCTTCCACCAGCCAGGGACTACCATATGAGCCCAGTTAGGTTGAAGTCATTTTTAAAGACATTAATTTCTTGTCTATATTTTCTTCCTGGTTGTCATTTAAAGTTTTTGGTGCCTTCACTTCACTTCCATACCTTAACATGTTTGAGTCTCTTCTACGGTTAATATTGATTAATTTCTTGGCTTTATAATGTTTGGTTTGGGGATTATTGCACCATCCCTGTAACATAATTTACCCTAAATTACTGATATGTGCTTCTAGCATTAGTTCTACTTTAACATAGTTTTGATATGACCGTTTTCTTGCTTTTTTTTTTCTTTTCCTTTTTATTTTAATTTTAGTTTTTATTATTAAAAATTGCATGCATGAACTTTACACAAAAAAAAAAAAAGTAAATGAGAATGTTACCCTGTGATAACTCTGTGATTGGAGGAGATATGCTTTCAAATCAAAAGCCATGCTCTTGTATTTTAATTTTTCTGGCCAGATTGCCCATTTCGCTTGGTTGTTTTAGCGTTTCCCACGCCCAGAGCTGTGCAGAGAGGCCAGAAGGCCCCAGCCTGCCCTGCTACACCACCACAGCAGCCACACTCACAGCAGGCACACGCACTCCCACAGGCACACACCGCTTCTTCCACCCCCTTGCACCAGGCAGGATGTTTGACAAAGGACCTTTCTTCTGCCCATTCCTTTTTGTATCTCCAGTTCCTCCTTCTCCCCTGCCAGTGCCACCCAGCCACTCCCTTTCCCGTCACCTCTCCTCCCTGCGGGAGCCGAGCCCCATCCCGTGAGCACACACCTCCCAGCAGCTCTGCCATGGAAACTGTGCATTTAGCTGGAAAATCCAAATTTATCACGAGGAGGGGGTGGCCGCACCCGTTTTCGGGAGAGAGGGGTGTTTTTTGGTGGGCTGATGAATAGCCACAAAAAGCTCCCCCCGGGGAGGCAGAGCGACATCAGCATGGCCTCGGCCACTCTCTGTGCCAGCGGCTGATGGCCGAGCTGTTGCCCCTCAGCAAAGCAAGGCCATGCCAAGGAATTCCCAGAGGCTCCATTGGAATCTTAGCTAGTGCCCTGAGCGACAGAATGATCCTGCCAGAGGCTCCCTGGGTGCCCCCAGCGTGGCTCTGGGGAGACGGGAGCACGCTGGCTCCCGGCCCTGCCCCAGCAGCTCGCGCCCAGGGCTCCCGGGGAAGCGCAAAGCTGGGCTGGGCAGGGCAGCCCCAAGGACCCCACACAACGCTCGGGGGACCCCAGCCCTGGGCGTGGCAGGAGGCAGGGAGGGCAGCACGCAGGGTAGCCACAGTGCCAGAGCTGCCGGCAGCGCTGCGGAGGCCACGGCCACCATCGACCAAAGCAGGGCGGGTAAAATCCGTCACCGAGGAGCCCCCGGGAGCCCCTCAAAACATCGACCCTCCCGGGCAGGGCGGTGCAAGGGCTGGGAAAGTGTCGCTGGAGAGGGTCTGTGCTGCAGCACATGAGACCCACAGAGACCCTTTCCTGCCCTGGCACCGGTTTAGGACCTCAGAGGGCAGCGCAGGATGCTCTGGGCCACCCGCTCCCACAGCAGGGCCAGACAGGGCTTCCAGGTCAGGGTTTGGAGTTAGGAGAGTGGCGCTGGGAGAGGAAGAGAGCATGGAAGGAGGAAGGGAGGAAATAACTGCCCAGTTGTAAATTCCTGCCTGGGGAAGAAGGACTTTTTTTCTTGCCCAAGGATGGATATTTCTGCTCTCCCCTCCCTTGCTGATGGGACTGCAGCAGGGGAGGTCCCTCCCATGGTCTCTCTGCCATGCTGAGCCACCCCACCCACAAGGAGCTCAGAACCCCAAATCCAGGCCACATCCCCAGCTGAGGCCGTGTTTTCACATTAGCAATCAACGCCACACTTTATCACAAGCCAACCACACCACACATCTCACCTGCATGAAAGGACAGTCACGGCAGGGTCATTCAAGCAAGGAGGTGAAACGCCCTGGCCTCAAAGCACAGCTTGATCTGGCACCAGAGAGGTGCCAAAACCCAGCCAGACCCTCCAAACACAGGTTCAGGCGTGGGCTGGGCTGATGAGTCACAGGCCTTGTTTTGTAGCCCTCCCAGAGCAGAGAGGGCCTGGCTCCGCGCGTGACGTGGCAGCCACGCTCCGCAGAAGCTGCACCACGCTCCTGGAGTCCCCTCTGCCCAGCCCTAGGGTGCTCGGAGAGTGTCTGCAACGACCTCTGCACAAGCCTGGATGGCATTGGGAAGGGGACCTCAGCCAGCGGCAGCTTCTGGGGCGTTGCATCACCCCCAAGAGAGATCCTGTAGGGACACATGGGATAGGAGCAGCAGCGGGGACAAGTGCCAGAACTGCCTAACACCTCTCTCTCCTTGTCTGTCTATTTGTGTGTTGCAGCAGTATCACCCCACCGACATCACTGGCCAGCTCAACCTCTCCGACCCCTCAGTCAGCACTGTGGTGTGACCTTCTCCCCGAGGGCCATCAGTCCTTGCCCAACACAGTCGGAAGGCACAGCCAGGACTGCCTTTCAAAGGACACTGATGGGTTCTTCCGGGTGAGATGGGAGGAATGCATCCTTCATCCATACCCAGTGACTCCATTGTATATCTCCCTCCCTTCCTAGGCCTGCTGCCATGCTCGTGCCCCAGGAAGCATGGCAGGACCAGGTCAAGGTTTGGACTTCACTGTACAGAGATAATTGCTTCCAAACAGTGCCACGATGATCAGAATTGCCACTGACTGGCTCCGTGCGAGGGGAAAGGACTGCGGAAGGCACGCGGTGCCTGCTCTCCCGTGGTAGCAGGGAAGAGCTGGTGCCAGACCACAAACACGTGCTTGACCTCGCAGGCTGCAGCCCTGTGAGCACACACGGCCCCTCAGACGTGTGCTCCACATCTCCCACCACCTGGAGGGCTCCAGCGATGTGCCCACGGTCCTGAGCAGCTGGAGCAGCCAGCTCCTGGTGCGGCAGCTTGGGCACACGTTCCTGCTGTGCCGAGTGACCCTCACGCCTGCCACAGGGACTGGAAGGTGTGTGCTCTGGCCCTGGCAGGGGATGGACCCTCTTCCTTTGCCTCCCATCAGCCCGTGGCTGTGACTCAGCTCCTGTCCGTGGTCTGGCTGCAGCAGCAGAGCTCCCGGCCTGCAGCCCACGCCCCCGTGCTCATCACGGTACTCTGGAGCCCGGGGAGCGCCATCGGCCAAGATCCCGGCTCCACCTCTCCTGCACAGAAGACATCCCCAGGACCTGGCCACGGCCAGCATGTAGCACTCACACAGCAGCTCTCCTGGCCAGGAATTCTCTTCGGGAAATGGCTCTGGATGGTTGCACTGACCTCTACCCCAGCTCCACACTGCCTCAGCACCAGCAATGCAAGGAGAGATGCTGCTGGCTGGGCACGGCTCGCTGCGCTGCTGCAGGGCCACCCAGCCTGTCTGCACTGTCGGGGCACCACGGCCAGCACCGGCAGCTTCCCTGCCACCCCCACCTGCAGTTCAAGCTTGCCAGCACCTCCCGCGGCAGCCCTGAAGCCCCAGCTCATGGCGCTGCATCTGCCTGAACCTGGAGCCCTGGAAATCAGCCCCCAGCTCGGGAGAAGGGAACCGAAGGAGCCAGGCTGTCGCCATCCCTCCCTGCACCTTCCATGGGTGTCCACCCGCCCATGTGGCAGCACCCTGAGCCCCTCGCCGTGGGCGCTGGCAGCGGGAACGGGCACGGCGGCTCTGGGGAAGCGTCTGGCACCAGCCCGGCTGGGCAGCAGCAGCCACTGCACGTGCACGGGCAGCACCACACCCTGCCAACATGGAAACCCACCCAAGCCCCAGCGGCACGAACTGCCTCCTCCCTGCCCCAGGCTGCCCCCGGGGCAGCAGCCCCTCAGGCAGGGCTTTCACATGGCAGCTGAGGTCTGTGAGCATCGTCCCACTGACTGCTGTGGCTCCATCAACTTCATCTCGCTCCAGCTGAGAAACCGGACCCATTCTACTTTATACGTCAATGTTACAGTAATACCACGTTTTTGCAAGAGCTCAGTAAAGTCTAGACTGGATCATGAAGTGGTTTATTCCAGAGCTGTGTGCTTCTTTCTGTCTCTGTCTTCTGACAAAGCTGGCAGGGAGCCCTGCAGTGAATCAGAGCCTCACCCAGCCCTGCTGCAGGGTCTGCAAACAGAGGAGGCACAGGAAGGGATGGAGAAAGCAACAGGGAGGAGGCCAGGAGCTGTAGAGGAGACTGGGAGGGAAAGGGCATCACCGTTCTGGGATGCCCAGGTGACAGCCTGGACAGCCAGGGTGGGGCACGGGCCTTGCAGTGAGGGACAGCATGGGGACAGTCGGGGACCACCCCAGCCGGCCCTGTCCCACCTCCATCCTGGGAAAACAGTCCCCTGCCACTGCTGGGCTCCCCATCCGCTGGGAGCCAGTGGGGCCAGCCTTTGGGAACAGAGGATGGACTGCAGGGAAGACCCCACACATCAGCCCACCCACAGGGAGGTCCATCAAGCGATCTCCAAAACGGGAAGGTCCCCCAAGGCCAAACTGAAGGAACATCCCCCATTCACAGCCTGCTCCCCCTGTGCTGAGCCCACCAGCCCAGCCTCCTTGGGGACTCAGCCTCAGGACAGTCTGAGGCAGGGAGCAGGGTTCTGATGGCCACGCAGGATGACAAGGCCTGAGCTCCACATGGGAAGCCCAGGCCTTCTTGGGAATAACTGAATGCTGTCTAGAAAGGGTCTGGGAGAAGTGGGATTGCTCCTGGGAAAGGCAAGGCAAAGATCCTGGAAGTCCTGCAGCCCTCCCGGCACAGGGCTGGCTGCACTGGAGCAGATGCAGCTTCCAGCAGCTCCCTGCAGCCCCCCAGCCCCACAACAGAGGAGGAACTAGGAATCTGGCCATGTGGCAGCATGCAGGCTCGGTTTCTCCCTTGGAAATAAAAACGGGAGCAAGCCACAGCTGAGGTGACATTTGGTTTATTTATGTGTGAGTGACTGACCGCTTGCCAAGAGCCTGCCGAAGGATGCAGTGACTCCTGCCACATCCCTGGCAGGTCCCAGCCCTTGTGTGGGCAGGAGATGGAGTGAACAAGGCTGGTGGTCACAGCATCTCGTTGTGGCTCTGATCGTCTTGCGGTGCCTAAGAGATCAGGCCAAAAAGGGCTGGTGTTTCTCCCTGAAAGATGTTTTTGTCACCTCAGCTTGCGCTTTCCCCAGGAGCACAGCTCCAGATCCTTCCAGGCCGTCTCCCAGCATGCTGACGAAGCATTTCCAGCAGCATTTCCTCAGGGAAGGGCAGGAGGGAGCAGGGCAGGAGGTGCAGGGGCAGCCCCCACCCTGTTTTGTGGGCAACGGGAGGTGAGGCAGCAGCCAGGGCTGCAGCTCAGTGCTGTAAAGAGCTTGTGTGTCCCCATTCCATCTCTGAGCCAGCCCTAGACCTCGGCTTGGGATGAGTTATAGCCTAGGGAAAAGCTGTGGAGGGAGAAACCACTGCAACCTCACCCATCCTTTGGCAGCTCCTCTGCTGAACCACATCAGGGGCGGCTCAAGGCTCCTCCTGGCCCTCACCCCAAACTTCAGCCTCACCCTAGGTCTTGGTTTTGGCTGAGCCTTCTCAGCACCAGCATTCCTGGCTCCATGGAAGAAAGCTTTCAAAAGAAGCATTGTGTGAGCAGCCCTGCCCTTGGGCAGCTCACTGACAGGCCTGGGGTGGGCTGAAAGCCCCATGGAGGCCTTGGGATGCTCCAAACCACCCAGAGATCTTCAGGTGCACCAAGAGGCACACAGAGAGCCCTGGGGTACAGCAAAACCAACGCCTGCCAGGATACAGAAGCCAAATGTGGCATTTGGGTACAGGAAAAGCCACACCAGGGAGTTTTGAGGGCACCGAACAAAGCACTGGGGCTGCAGGGGTCACTGAAGGCACTCAGAGTGTGCTGGAGGCACCAAAAGGCCCACGGAGGGAGTAGGGGCGAACTGAAAGGCACCCAGAGGCCCTTGGGCTGCACCAAAAGGCAAATGGTGACTCCTGGGGTGCCCTGAAAGGCGCCAAGAGGAATACGGTGTGTCCTGGGATGCACACAGGGGCTCCCAGGCTGCTCCTAAAGGCACAGAGGGGCATAGGGGGCATCCTAAATGCACACTTAGGGCCCTGGACAGCACAGGGGGCAGGACAAGGGCAGAAGGATCACCCGGATGCCCCTAGGAAAGTGATGTGCAGCTCTGAGGGTGGCCTGGGGGAGCCTCCCAACGCAGTGGGAGCATTTGCAGTCAGCCTGTGCCCTGCAGGGGCTGAGCTGGGGGCTGCTCCCCCCGGCAGAGGCAGCTTGGCACCACCTTTGGGGACTCTGGGAAAATCCAAAGCGATTCCAGGAACCGAACTTCCTCTCGCCGGTGCACAGGGAGGTGTTTGCAGCAGGTGGGTGCAGGCAGCTGGAGACAGGCATGGGGCACAGCCTGGCCAGGGCCAGAGCCTCAGTGAACCCTGCAGATGCGGGGTCTCCTCCAGCAGTGCCACTCGCGGCGCAGGCTGTGGTAGAACACGATGAGCCAGCCCATGAAGGTGCAGAAGAAGATGCTGGCAATGAAGGAGAAGGGTCCAATGATGAAGAAGGCGATGTAGTGCTGGGAGGACAGTGAGGACTCCTGGCATTGTCTGAAGGACTCGTCCCCAAAGGCCATGATCGGGTACTTGTTCAGCTGCTCCGGAGCTCTGCAGAGGAGCAAACTCTTCTCTGGAAGAGAAAAGCGGTGCTGGAGGGCACGCAGGGAAAGGCAGGTGCAGAGGACAGGGGTCATGGCATGTGTGCATGGGACAGATGGCACCGGGGCAGGAGCACGGGGGCCAGGCTCACCAAGATCGCCCGTGCCAGGGTGCAAAGAAGGGGAAATGTGAAGTTCAGGACTCATCTACGTCCTGAGCCCCAGAGAGCGGGATGGGGTGGGATGGGCAGGCAAGGGACTGGCTCCCAGGCACAGATGTGGGGAGCAGTGAGCAGCCAGCCTGGAGATGCCACAGAAGGTCCCAGCCAGCCTGGAGATGCAGTCACACATCCGAGCTGGGAGCAAGCAGGAGAGGGCAGCAGGGGTGGCACAGACCCTGCTGGCAGAGCTGTCCTTCACTGGGGCTCATGGGAGAGGAAATGCAGGATCAGAACCAGGGTCATGAGGGCTTTGGGGAAGGGGCTGAAAGCTCTGCACGCTGGATGGGCCAGCAGTGATGTGCACCCTGGCACAGGGGCTGCTCTCACGCCCTCAGGTGCCATGTGACAGGACTGGTGCCCCTGCTGGGTGCCTGTCACTGGGACATTGCCCAGCCCTCCTTCCCTGGCAATCCCTGCTGGCGACCAAGGCCGAAATGTGGGCGCCAACACAGGGGTGCATGCACCCAAGCAGCCACAGGAGCTGCCATGGCCTAAGGACGGGTTCTGGAGACCCTCACTGCACCACCAAGGGCACTGCCCACCCAGCTGGCAGCCAGGGGGCTGGGGCCTGGCTCAGCCCTGGCGGGGTGGGTGGGGGGCTTGGGGACACAGCCCTCTGGGCACTCACCTCGCACTTTTTCCCTGTTGTGGCTGAGCCAGCGCCAGAGGGGCAGGATGTCGCAGCTGCACACCCAGGGGTTGTCCTGCAGGAGAAGCGCTTGCAGCTGGGGCAAGGCACCCAGCACCCCGGGCTCCAGCTCCCCCAGCCTGTTGCTGCCCAGGTTGAGCATGGCCAGGCTGGTGAGGGGCAGGAAGGTCGCGGGGGTCAGCACCGTGAGGTGGTTGTGGCTGAGGTCCAGCTCCTGCAGCGCCCCGAGCCCCAGCAGCGCCTTGGGGTGGATCAGCTCCAGGCGGTTGTGGGCCAGGCCGAGCAGCCGCAGCCCCGGCAGCGGAGGGAAGGAGCGCGGCCCCAGCACGGTGATGAAGTTGTAGCCGAGCCACAGGGTGCTGGTGTTGGCCCAGAGGCTCCAGGGCACCTCGCGGAGGCCCCGCTCGCCGCAGTCCACCTCTCCCGGGGAGCAGCGGCAGGCGGCCGGGCAGGCTGGCGAGGCTGGGGGGCGCAGGAGCAGCAGCAAGGCCAGCACGGGGCTGGGGACCCTGCAGCAGCCCATGGCTGAGGCACTGAGGCTCCCTTGAGCTGCTGTGCTGGGACTGCCCCACAGACAGGCTCCCTAGAGCCCCCAGCCTTGCCCAGCTCCCTGTCCCTGCCCGGTGCCCTCGGCTGAGCCCGGCAGTGCTGGCTGGAGGTGCCAGGCAGTGCTCGGCTCCCTGCAGCCACCCGCATTCATTCTCTGTTCTCCCGCCTGCCAGCCTGCATCGGGCTCTGCTCCCGGACCCGGTTTTCCTCGGGGTGGAGCTGCACTTTTTTCAGCAAATATTTTTGCAATGATGCTTGCCCTGCAAGGTGTGGAACTGTGCCCGCGTCCCTCCCTCCACCAGGCACCGCTCCAGCCAGGTAAGGAGCCAGCTCTGCATGGCCTGAGATTAACTGCTTGTGTGTGCTGCAGGCTGGAGAGCTGCAAAGAGCAAATCCAGATCCATCTCCAAGCCTCCATCCTCCCCGGGGGCATTCCCCATGGCCCTGCTGCCCCACCAGCCGGGTACAGAGGGGTTTATGGGCCCAGGACCCCCATAAGTGGCTGAGTTACTGGGACAAAACGTAACTGGGACAAAATCATATCATTTGCAGGTCTTACCCCACCTTATGTGCTGTCCCACCATGCCTGGAGCTCTGCTGGGAGCCATGGCCCACCCTGCTGAGCCCAGCCCTTGTCCCCGCCCTGCTTGCCCCTACCAGGAGACCACCAGCCATGCCAAAATGGGGAGGGCTGGGGTAAGACCCCGCGGGCCAGCTTCGCTCTCCCTGCCGGGGTCACACATCTGTGGGCACACAGAGGGTCACCCAGGAGCCCCGCAGCGAGAAGCACGGCAAAGGTGAGCTTGCTGGGCTGCAGCCACCCAAAACTGGTTCACCCTCACCCTGGCATGGCAGTGCCACTTCCACAGGGCTCAAAGTCTGCCTCCACCCTGTTTACACCCGCTCCGCTTCAAAGCCACCCAAAGCCCAGCAGCTGAAGGCTGAGGAGGAGAGGTGTCACCTCCCAGTGCCACTGGCCCTGGCACAGCTCAGTGGGGACAGGGGTGACAGGGCTGGCAGCACCTCACCCACCTACAGCCTCAGTGGGGGCCCGGAGCAGGGACCCTGTCCTTTCTCACACCCTCACGGTCCCTGTCCCATTAAGGCCCCAGTGGCCAAGGGCCCAGAGGAATCCCTGTCACTGCCCCACAGCCAAGGCGCTGGATGGGCAGCAAGGCAGGGCACAGCTGCAGCCCAGGCCGAGGCCAGGATGTTCCAAACTGGGACAGAAGCAGCAGGCAGAGGGTTTATTAATAGCATCCCGAGGAGCTCTGGTTTGTTTATCTGTCCTGCAGCAAACTCGGTTTGCTGCATTAATCCCCATCTGGAAATAATTCAGAGGAATCCTCAATCCCAGCCCCACCCCAGGGCAAGGGCACAAAGCCGCTGCCATGTGGAGCTGCAGCCCCAGCTCTTCCCACCCGCAGCCACAGGTCATATGGACACCTGGATTTTGAGGGAGCCCTGTCCCAAAATGCTGTTCCTCCCCAGGAGCTGCATTGCCCACAGCCTGCATCCGTCTGGGATCAGGGGAGCAGTGCAGCATTCATGGCAAAAATAACCCAAACCAGCATTAAAAACAAGGTCATTTCCAGCTTTTGTGCTAGAGAGCCCAGGAGGCTGAAAACCCTGAAAACTCATCTCAGCTCCCCTGCCAGCCCCTTGCTGTCACCCTGATGGCAGGAGAGACGTCCCTGCCACGGACATGCCCGGCCATCATCCCCCGCTCCTGCCTGGCCCCACTCCTGTTCCCTGTGCATTGGCTGCAGCCCAGTGCAGTGGCAGGTTGGGGATGTGGGTTCCTGTACCCCAGCAATGCCACCACTGCCCTTTCCTGCATGCTGCCAGTGCTTGGGTCCCTCTCCCTGCCCCTTCTCTGGAACAGGGGCACCCCACACCCTGCAGGAAGAGCCCAGCCAGGGCAACACCCAGCGGTGTCCTGCTCCCCCTCCACCAAGCCTCTTCCCGCGGGGTTGGGCTCCAGGTGGAGCAGCACAGCCAGGCCCCAGGGCCAGGGCAGGGCCAGGAGAGGCTGCTCTGAGCACCAAGCCCTGCCCCAGAGCTGGTTTAGTGTCACCCTGTGTGCCCCAGCGCTCCCTGTTTGGCCTCTGTTAACCCAGATCAGCTGCCTGGGCTCTTGTCCTTGCACCCCGGTGTGGGGTCAGGCAGGGGAAGCAGGGAAAGCCATGCAGGCAGCAGGGCACGACTGGAAAAAACAGCAGCAGGGTTTGAGTGTGCTTGCGTGGGGAAGGGTCCGGCAGGAAAAGCCAAACCTGGCACGAGCATGAGGCCAAGCAGGAGCTTCCTTGAGCTCAGCTCGCCTCCCACACCGGAGCAATGGAGCTGGAGAACGCGTTGAGGTTTCCTAACAACTCTGTCGTCCTCCATTTCAAGCGTCCTGCTATCCCAGTGCCCAAATTTCTCATGCAGATGGTCAGCAGAGCGAACACAGAGCACAGCAATCCGGCAGGGCAGGTCACTTCNCCCCTCCCCCCCCCCCCCGCCACAGGCAGGGCTCGCCCCGGGCCGGCCCCAGGCTCGCCAACAAACACGACCAAGGTGTGCAGCCCAGCAGGGCCAAGAGCGTCTTTAATAAACGTGGAGCTTTCAAGGAGCTGGACAAGCTCCCCACGGCGTGGCTGTGCCGGGCTCTGTCCCCTGCCTGGAGGATGCTCGGACACGCCATCCCTGCTGCAGAGCCACATGAGCGGAGGAATGGAGTGTGAGCCCAGCCCAGGGCTCTGAGCAGTCAGCAGGGCAGGTGGGCATCGTGAGGGGATGGCAGCATCCTCATCCCCCGCTGCTGCACCCCAAATCCCGGCAGGATGGACAGCAAGCCCTGCCCGGGCTGAAGCCCTTCCTAGGCAGCCAGCACAGCCCCAGCACCGCTGTCCACACGCGGGCCTGAGGCATCGCATGGGCACCCAAAGCCAGCCCCGGGCTGCCCCGCGGGAGCTCAGCTGCCCAGGCACCGCTGGCAGCCCCTGGTGGCCCTCAGCTCTCCAAGGCCGCGGTCACCCCACAGCACAGGCACAGCCGGCAGCAGCCGCGGCGGGGAAACAGCGCCGGGGGCACCGGCTCTTGGCACAGCCCCGCCGGCTGCTGGGTCACCGCCTGCTCCTTGCAAGAGCCCTTGGCCGGCAGCTCGGGCAGGGCCCTGCCGGCCCCTCGGGGATGCTCCTTGTCAGCCTTGACGGCGAGGAAGGTGGCGAGGTCGAGGTCGAGCATGGTGACCCCGCCGCGGGGCGTGGGTGTGTTCTGGCGGCACTGCGGGCACGGGATCCAGCGCTGCTCGTTGCTCACGGCGTCCAGGCGCTTCAGGCACGCCTGGCAGAACGTGTGGCCGCAGTAGAGGCGGCGCGGCAGCCGCAAGCCCAGGTCGTAGGAGGAGTAGCAGATGATGCACTCGACGCGCTGGCTGCCTCGGCTCGGGGTGCGCGAGTGCACCCCGGGCCCCAAATCCTCTGCCCGGGGGCTGCCACCGGCCTGGGACATGCTGGGGAGGGGCGTGAGAGCTCTCAGGCCATGGCTGGGGAGGGGGCACAGGGGTGGGATGTCACCTCCGAGAGATCCCGACACGTGGCAGAGATGGGGACCAGTCCCCATCCCAGGGTCAGTTCCCAGCAGCAGCAGGGATCCCTGCCCGCCCCGTGACCAGCCCCGGCTGGAAGAGCAGGACGCTGCCGCTGCAGAGGGCTGTCCCTGCATCGCTGGGGGATGTGTTTTTCCCAGTGCCACACTGGGAGCTCTGCAGGGAATATGGGTTGGCCAGACCTCAGCTCAGGGTGTGGCCTGGGTCTGGGGGAACATGGGGTGAGCAGCACTGGAGCAGCCGGGTGGACCAGGGAACAGCACTTGGAGACCAGGCAGGGACACAGCCCCACTCCTGCCCATCCCAGCTGAGCTGGCACAGCTGTCAGCAGCAGGGGGTGGGCACGAAGGCTCCTGGGGAGGGGTCGAGGGGGTCCAGCCACATCTCAGGTGGGGTCTGGTACCCACCAGCATATGAAAACTTCTCCAGGAAGCCACCAAGACTGTTCCCTCTCCTTAGGTGACCTCAAGTGTTTTGGTGCACACGGTTTCCCCCCTCCTCCCCCTGTCCCAATTCCCCCATCCCTACCTGTCCTGAGATGCTTCCCAGGGCCTCAGGGCTGGTGGCAGAAGGGCTGTGCTGTCCCGGGGGGCTGTGGCAGTGCTGTGAGGAGCATCGGGGGCTGAGCTGCCAGCAGCTCCCCAGGCAGGTGCCTGTGGCTGCCGGGGGCCGTGGTAGTGGGCAGGGGCTCACCTTTCAGGGACAGGTGCTATTGGATCTGCTGCAGGGAAGCCAAGCCTGGCAGATTGGGTTACCAGCACCTCGGTAACACAGACCTCTGAAATCCAAGCCCAGGAATGGTCATTAACCATCAGCCTGTGCTTCATTAACAGAAGGAACCATCCCTGCGAGGCCGAGGAGCTCCGGGCTTCACTGTGGGCAGAGAGCTTGGACATTACCTGCACCTGGGCAGCAGCGATGGAGCCTTCCACGTCCTGGGCCACCCTTCCCAGATGAGAGCATTCGGGCAGACGTTGGCCAGCGGAGACCCCGTCGCACTCCAGCCCACACGGCCCCAGGTGGTTCGGGCTGTGGGGGCGGCTGTGGTAGGAGTGGGAGGGCACAGAGGGGTGGCAGGGCTGGGACTGGTGCAGGGATACCGGGGCTCTGGCCCGGTCCGGGCTGGCAGTGCCCACACGTGGGGGTGACGCGTCCAGGACCTGCCCCTGCCCGTCCCTGTGGGGCTGCAGGCTCTGGCGTTGGGGGCTGAGTTACCAATGCCCACTCAGGCGGCGGAGACCCCAGCAGAGCACGGAGACAGCTGTAAGGTTCATGGCAATGCACAGGGGAGGTGCCAGACTGTCCCTGCAGCTGCCCCTGCTCCAGCAGCAATGTCCCAGCCTTGGCATGGAGGGTGCTGCAGATTGAAGAGGGGAGTGTGGTAGGGGGAGAGACCCTGGTCTCAGGATCCTGGAGGAGAAAAACCCGTCCTGGAGGCAGGACAGGACTGCCAGGACAGCCAGCAGCATTGCAGCGTGAGAGCAGGAGAGGGCAGCAGCTGCCGCTGCAGGCAGGAGCAGACAGGGAGGCGGGCAGTGCCCCCCCGTGCTGCCTCCTCAGCAGCAGCCCTCAGACCCCTCAGCACAGGCAGAGCTCGGGGCGGGGGAGCCCCTGGTGACGCTGGCTCTGTTCTGCCCTGCTGACACCGAGGGCACCGAGCCCCGCCAAAATCCCAGCCGGATCCAGGACGGGGAATCACAGAATCGTTAAGGCTGGAATAGATCTTTTAAATCATCACATGCAACTGTCAACCCAGCATCACCACCGCAGTCACCACATGTCCTCAAGTGCCACATCCACACTTTTTTTGAACACTCAGGGATGGTGACTTCACCACGGCTCTGGGAAGCCTGTGCCAGGGCTTTACAACCCTTTCAGCGCTATTTTTTTTCCCCTAATATCCAATCTAAACCTCCGCTGACACAACTCGGGGCCGTTTCCTCTCATCCTGTCTGTTGTTACTTGGGAAAAGAAACCAACCTTCACCTCACTACACCCTCCTTTCAGGGAGTTGTGTGGAGCGATAAGGTCTCCCCTCAGGGAAGGCAGATCTGCAATCAGCAGCGACACACATGGGTGGGAAACGTGTTTTCCTGCTCCCGGGACTCATCCGCGGGCGCTGCAAGGACCTTCGGCCCCGCGGGGTAGGGAGCGGCACCCTCAGGGAGAGCAAAGGTCGGAACGGGATGAGCCAGAGCCCGGCACCACCACCCGCGCTCCGGAGGCGGAGGCGGCAGTCACCCAGCACAACCCTCTGCACCCCTGGGCGCTCTGGGGTGATGCACACACCCGGGGAGCACCCATGGGACCCAGCACGGAGCTGCCCGGGTCATCAGAGCCCAGCCGAGCTCTGGGGCCGCCGCCTGCACCCTGCCCTGCTCACCGCCCCGTTGCGGCTGCTCCAGATTAATCATTGCCCGGCCGTGCCCGGCCGCTCCCGCCGTGTTTGCCATCGCGCCGGGGCCGGGCCGAGCCAAGGGCAGCGGTGACACCCGGCAGACACTGCCCCCGCCATGCCCTGCCCCAGCCCCCTGCTCGCCGCGGCCCCTCTCGCCCGGGGCTCTGCCCAAGGCACCGCACACCCCCCGGACAGTTCTGTCGCCAAACCGTGCGTGTCCCGCAGAGCCCCGGGGACAATTTTGTGTCGCCAAAGCAGAGAAAAGCAAAGCAGAGCCCCGGGGCACGGCTCCGGCGGGGAGATGTCCCCTGGCCAGCCACACCGCGGGGCTCTGCGCCAGGGCAGGGCTGGCGGCGGGGGCACCAGAGCAAACAAGGGGCGGATCTGCCGCGGTCCGGGCAGGGGGAACAAGAGAGCTCCTTGTGCAGGGCGGGCAGAGCGCGGCTGTGTCCCTGCCAGCCTCCCCGGCCACCCACCGCCGTGGGACAGGGGCCAGCCGGGGCGGGCGGGACGCGGGGGCCAAACTGGTGGGGCAGAGCCTCTGCCAAGCCACTGCCACCCCAGCCCAGAATGTCCCAGGGGGTGGGATTTACAGAGTGATGGGCTTCCAGGCACTGGTGGGCTCCTGGTGGAGGGCTCCCAACCTTGGTGGGCTTCCAGGCCCGGTGGGGTCTCAATGTGGTGGCATCCAAGCAAGGCTGAGCACCCAGTGCTTGTGGGGTCTCAGTGCAGGTGGCTTCAAGCAGTGGCGAGTTCCAAGCCGTGGTCGGCTCCCACTGCTGATGGACTCCCAGCCCAGGCAGTGTCCCAAAGCCTACCCAGCTGGCCCAGCCAGGAACTTCCCTTCCCCAGGCCCTTCCTCAGCCTCTCCCAAAGACTCACTAAGTCTTTCCAGCCAGGACAGTCATCCTCGGCAGGGCTGGGCTGAGCCCCAGCCAGTGTCCCCAGACAGGCAGGAGCAGCCTGTGCTGGGAACGCCCGGGCACTGTTGGATACAGCTGGGCACTGTTGGATCCAGGCTGGCACTGTTGGATCCAGGCTGGCAGTGGAGCACCAGCCAAAGAGCTCAGCATGAGCTGCTGCTGCCACGAGTCAGCAGGGCAAGAGTTAAGCCTGGTTTGGAGACTTTAGCGCTGCCCGTACACACTCTGCCAGGAAAAGCAAGAAGCAGCACGGGAATCCCAGAAAAGCCAGGGTGGAGGGAGGAGGCACACCTCGGCAGGGGAGGAGGTGGCCGTAATTTTATTTGCAGCACCCCGAAGTCATCTGCTAACACAGGCACTCTTCCCAAGGCCCTGCTCCCACAGAGCAGGCAGCTCTGCAACAGCCACGGAGCAGCTGCCACCTGGCAGAGCGGCTGTCCCTGGGATGCCAGCACCAGGGAGGGCTGCCAGCACCACAGAGGGACGTCAACACCGCGGCGGGACATCAGCACAACAGCGCGCTTGTTCCAGGTCGATGGCAGCAGCCCCAGCGGAAAGCCCAGCCTGGAGCCGCCCCAGCACACCGGGAAGAGCCAGCAGGCTCCTCCCGCCTTCCTCCCAGCCCAGGCAGCTGCAAAAGGCGAATGCTGGGGCTCTGGAGCCCAGCACGGTGCCCGAGTGCTACGCCACTGCTGGAGCTGGGCCAGCCCCCTGCACCGGACCCATCTCTCGGATGCAGATGGAGTGAGAGGTTGCGCCCAGCACCCCACAAGCCTGGCAGGAGGAGCAGGATGGGACTGGGGGTTTGCTGGCACCAGTTGTCAATGCCCACATCCTCGCTGTGCCATCAGGTGCTGTCCTGGAGCACAGCCCAGCACTCTGCCATGCTCGGGCTGTCTGTCTGTCCTGTCTCCTTCCCTCTGTCCCGTGGGCAGTGTGGTGAGGAGGAGCAGGTCCCAGCTGCATCTCGGTGCAGGGTGCTGCAGCAGCCCCGTGATGCTGTGGGAGAGAAGAGGACTCAGCTCTGGGGAGGTGGGTCCCCATCCCAGCGGGAGGTTTGTCCATGGCTCCTCTCCACTGCTCCACGACAGTGACAACGACGTCCTCCTCTGCCGTACAGCCCTGGCTGCCATCACCCACACCCGCCCGCTGGCAGGTGGACACTGCCCCTTCCCAAGGCAGAGGTTTCCCAGCACGGGGAGGCTGGCAGGAGCAGTGTACAGCACTGCAGGCTCACAGCGCTGCCCTGTCTCTTCTCGGTGGCATCTGTCCTGGCACACATCATCCTCAGGGCTGCCGGGCCCCCTGTCCCACCCGGCAGGTGCCCATCACCAGCACACCTGGCTGCAGAGTTCACAGGTGAAAAGCAAGGTCAGAGCCCAGCCAGTGCCCGCTGCCAGCTCTGCCGGGTGCCAGGGCAGCTTCCCGGGGTGCCCAGGCCAGCAGCCCTGTCCCTGTGGGGTCACCTGGCCCCAGCCCATGGTCAGCAGGTCCCGTGGGTGCAGGGAGGGCCCTTAGGAGATTACACAGCAGCACTTTGCGCAGCAGGAGCAACACCTGCAGCAGCCGCATCGCCTGCCAGCCCCCTGCTCCTGGCCCTTGGGTGGCTTGTCCAGGGTCACAGTGTAGAAGGTGGCAGATGATTCCCCGTTGGGCGTCCTCAGGCTGGCATAGGGGTTGTAGGGACGGGACCAGGACTTGTCCGTGGAGATGGTTGGGCTGTTCCAGCCGTTAGCGAGGTCTGACTGCTGCTGCACACCGTAGGTGGGCACGGCTGCGGGGTTGGCGATGATGGTGGGCTCATCTCGCAGGTAGCGAGTGATGAAGCTTTGCTGGAACTGCTCCCGTGGGATGTTGACGCTGGCGTAGGGGTTCTCCACGGTGATGCCACGATCCATCTCCCTGCTCCGTGTCAGCACACGGGGTCTGTCTGGCATTGCCCCCCTCCTGCGGGACAGAGACCCCATGAACCTGGAGTGTGGGGGTGTCAGTGTTGCCGTGGTTCTCACAGCAGGGGCAGGGGAAGGGACCCTCGGCAGACCCCGCTGGTTTGGGGGCAGGGTACAGAGCTGTGCTCTCCCACTCCCTGCCAGCCCCAGGAGACACCAACATGGATCCCCCGAGCAAGGAGGGGAGGCAGGAGGGGNNNNTGGAGCCCCCGAGCAAGGGGGGGAGGCAGGAGGGGGTGCAGGGGTGAGCCGGGCACTGGGGGGGCAGGAGGGGGTGCAGGCTGGGACACACAGAGCAGGCAGGGCAGTGGGGTGGGGTAGGAGTTTCTCGGGGGACACAGGCTCAGAGCTGGAGGGAAGGAG
>VZRN01002122.1:1237169-1294987 GCA_013397935.1 Dasyornis broadbenti | reverse complement strand
CAGCTCCTGGAGTGTCATCGTTTGCTTCCACTGGAAGAACTCTTGCTGTGCCCCATCTCCCCACTGCACTGCCACAGCCACCACCTCCCACTGCTCCGAGTCCTGGTGACTTTCTGCTCCACCTGAGGACACTTTCCTCACCATCTGTACCCATTGGTACATCTCACGGCCCGTCGCCTCATGCCGCAGGCAAAGCACTCGGCTCTGAACTTCTCTCCACTGGGAAGGCTCAGGATCCATGTCAGGTTTCCTCTCTTTCTCCATGATAACAAAGGCCTCCTCCTCACTGTCTGGCTGTGGCCAGACTGAGCCACTCACTGTCTCCACCAAGTGCCCGTCGAGGGCCTGGTCTCGTGGCCAGCTGGGCACGGGGCTGGGTGGCCTGGAGGAGTTGGGGTTGGTCTTGTCCTCTTCAATCTCCAAGCTCCTGCAGCACTGAGGGATCCCGGGATCTGCTTCCTCCTGCGAGCGTGGCTCTCACGGACTGGGCAACCCTGGGCCCCGCAGCCGTTATGCACCCTCAGCTGGGCTGGGGTCCATGGTGTCACAAAGGTCTCCGGGCACTAAGGGCCATGGCACCACCGCCTGTGTCACAAAGGGCCACACCCAGCACCCCTTCAGCAGCCCACCCCACTGCAAGGCTTTGCTTTCATGGCTGAAATGTGGCAGTCTGACTTCTTGAGAAAATTGAACCTTTGGGTTACTGTGCTGCCTAAGAGTTTTCAAAGGTTTCATCTTGAGCACAGCAAAATGCATTCCATGGGCCAGTCAGTTGAGCTTATATTCCTGGGCTTATGTTGGGCTTGCTTTCTGCTTTAAAACACAACAGCAGCACTTTTTTTGTCTCAGCAAGAGCCTCAGCTCACACTTTTTTTTTTCTGTTTAGCTATGGCAACAAGTTAAGTATGAGATTTAGAAAGAAGGGCATTGAAAACCTAAGATATTGAAATTAGGTGGCAAATAAGAATCCGCAGATTAAGAATAATGTTTTTTCTGAAGACGAAAAAGGAATTTTCACAATGAAGCAAGTTAAATAGCATTCCAGAAAAAAAGCTAAACAAAACCAAACAAAAAATCCCAAATAAACAAATTGAATAACTAACTAACTACAAAAACAAATGCAGAATAAACCCCACACCAAAACAACATAACAATGCCTTGGTAATTTTACAAACATAGAAATATTTTGTTTGCTCACTTCTGGACCCCACATTTCTCTTTGGAAGTGCACCCCAGTGAGTCACTAGAGCTGAAAGGCAGCAGTAACCACTGCAAAGTTTTATGTGCCTATTTATTCTGTGGTTCTGTAAAAATGCCCATTAGTTACTAGTCTTTCCCATTTCACATGGTGTGTACACAGCATTCATGAGGTGGAAGAGACTACAAATGAAATCACACAGCTACATGTAGAATGCATCACGTGATGCATATAAATATCCTTGCATGCAATTTCCAACACAGAAAATACTTAACATAAATGAAAAGATGAAGATCTGTCACAGTTAGGGCTTGTCCTTCCCCCAAAAAGCCTTTTCTTTCATAGCTATCTTCACTGACATGATAGCAGAATTTACTTACAGTCTATCTTCATTTGCAGCTGAACAGTTAAAAAAAATAAACAAACTAGAGCTTCATAGAGCAGTCATGTCTGCATTGCCAAGCAATCTGAGCTGATCTGTAAATTGAGATTATTGCTGCTAAGTACCCAGAGCCCACACAGCACACACCTCAGACAGATCTGCTGCTGACAGGAACTGTCACTGCTGGCACATCCCTGCTCTCGCTTTCTGGGCTAATGTCACTGGCAAGAAATCCCTTTCAGAACGCTCCAGGGCTGCCCTACAACGGGAACCAAACAAAGGTGGTGGGGAACAGTCAAGAAATCCACTGCAGATGAACAGTAGCGGGTGTGAGCTGAAATGCCAGCACAGACCCATGCAGAAAAGAGAGCCCCAGCCACAAAACTGATCTGATCACTCCTTCCTTAGAGTCAATCAATGAGATTTTCCACAGTCTGAGCTGTTTCAGACATTGGCTGCAAGAAAGCATAAGGAACATGTCCCAGTAGGGCAAATAAAAAGAGGTCAACAAATGCCAGAGAAAATACTTGTTCTACTTGTATTGTCAATTATTACTTCAACCTTTCACCTTTTACAATGTGATCACATCTTCAAGGTGTGGCTGTTGATTCACTGTTATGCAATGGAAAATATTTTATTATCAAGGAAAGGAGAATTACTGGTTCTTACAATGGTTTCTCCTGATCTTAACATAGGTGTTAGAGAGATTTTAGTTTTATCACTTGTAAAGATACTTCAGAAAAAAAATAAAAAATCCCCAATTTGTTTATAACTAAACCTGTGCCAATTACTGACCAGGGGCAATCATAGCTACTCATTTACCAACCAACAGTGTGATAGGCATGAGAAGTGCAGTGGGGAGCAAACAATGAGAAAGAACCTAAGCACTAATCTGAAAATAAGAACAAGGGAGGGAAATATAATCACTGAAGATCATTTCTACAGCCACCCATAGTATTTCAAATGCTCCAGCGGCAGTATGATAAAGACAGTAACATTCAGAATGAAGCTTTAGCCATCCAGCTCTTAGATCTGCTCAATGAGCATTGGAGTTTCAGCTACAACAGAAGCAATTTCTGATCATCAGAGAATTGGTTTGATAACAGAGCTGGGATTGACATGAACATGGAAGCAGGGCTCCGTGACAGACCCCCCTCCATTTATATGCCCATAAATGGGAATCTTCAGACACTCTTGTGCCCTTTCCTGGGTTCAGGGGCGCTGTATCGTGCATCTTTGGGAAGGAGATACCAAAGTCTTGCATTCAAATTTACTGTTGCGCAAACATGGAGCAGGCGACCAATCCACCTTCCCGCCCTGGCTGACCACGGTATTTAGAATTAAAATTAGCCAAGGACCCCAGTGAGAGTTCATGAAGTCTGCAAGTATTTTCTCATTTTTCTCCTCCTCAGTATCTGTAAAATATGCAGGACCTGACAATGTGTCAATCAAACTCACCCCGTGAAACAAGTCCTAAAAATAGTGAGAATCTCAATTATTCATCGGGGAAGGGTCCAGAGCAACCTCCACCATATGTTTTTTCCCCCAAACCTAAGTAAACTACCTATTTGAAAATCATTCACCTGCTAGTGTTCATACTCCATCAAAAGTGGAAGATGAAGCCCTACAGAAATGACAGAGATGGATAACTGCACCACAGTCTTACTCCAAACAGAATTCCTTGATCTCTGGCCTAGCTCAGACACATGTCCGATGGAGAAGCATACATGGACAACACTTTTTTAAAATGCTAAGAAACCCCTCAAATATTTCCAGAAGCTGGTATAAGTTGAGGATTGTTTTCCAGGGCTTTGGGGATCTGAAGAGCTGTTCTGAGTGCTGGAAAAATGTTTTGTTTAGGCCTGATAGAGTGAAGCAGCAAAATAAAAATTAACCTTGACAGAACACACGCACCTTATTAAAAATTTTATGTGCGTGTGCAGACGTGACTAAAAAAACCACAGTTTGAAAAAAAAAAAGAAAAAGAAAATAAATCCTAAGCGTCTAGGTGACCTCTTAAGCTTTAGTTTGATAAGGAAAAGTAAACTCTTGCTTTAAGTCTGCTAGAACACTCAAATTGTATTTTAATTGGCTTAAATTAATGTTATATAAAAAAATATTTACCCACAGGGAAAAAAAATCTTCACAATAGTAAGAGAAAACAGATGGAATTTGTATGGCATTTTAAATACACATTTGCTTAATGCTTTACTTGCTTAAGAGTTGACTCCCAGCCCTCTTGAAGTTCAGGTCATATTTCCACTTGACTTTTATGAAAACTGAACCAGCACTTCAAATATCAAAGGAAAAAAACTCTGAGATACAAACAATGAATAAGGACAAAATCAGATTTACAAAGTTAATAAAGAAACCAAAGTTTTCTTGTACTCAATAAAGGGCTGTATTGTAAAATCTACAGCAGGATGAAGTGGTTCTTCTGCTTAATTACAGAAATCAGACATTTAGGATAAGGTTCAGTAAAATGGATTAACTGCTTCAGAGGTCATGATGCAAGTGCTCAGTAAATGAGTTTTTAATTGTTAAAGGAGCCATTCTGTGTGCTTTCAGGGCGGGAAAGCAACTGTTTGAGCATAAATGTAAGAGCGTAACATCATCAGTAGATATTTGCATTTTTTAAAAATTGACCAAAATGTTTATCCTCAACCTCATGAAATAATCAGAAAACTTTGTGAGCTTGCATATACAGTTAAATTCCAGAACTATGCATATACATGCATAATATGCTAAAACGCTAGGCTGAAAATTAAAACTACTGCTGTTTCTATTATAACCCCTCTTTTCTTCAAAAGGTGGTCTATGAAATCACCTCACTTTGCTAAAGGTGTTTGAGGAAGCAGTTTCCCCTTCAGAGAGAGAAAACCAAAGAAGATGTGTCTGCCTCTGACACTTCCTGCTCTTACAAACTTAAATCTTCAAAAGTCCTATAAATGTGGGTGTGAATTATTTTAATAATGACTTCCGTTCACTGAAGCACTTGGGATATGTTAGGAAGATGCCATTGCCTTCTCAAGTACACAGTCCCATGATGAAACATTCACTTTGATCATACCCAAGAGCAATATTCCTCGTTTGGTTAATTTTTCTCTCTAGAAACACTTCATTTTATTGTCTCAATCTTGCTGGCTTATGTCCTGTTATATACACCAAAATTTAAAATGGAAAGGAAGAAATGAATGTGTTTACTTTTTTTAATACGAAAAAGCGACTGGTAGAAAGATTTTGAACAAATTTACAACTAGCCCAATTTGTCCATTTTCTGAAACTCCCATCACAACAATCTCCAGCTCCTTGACAGCAATACACACGTGGTGTGTTTATTTTTCCATGTGCAAGCATGTGTTTGTGTAAGTTATCCCCTATATTCAGTTGGAACAACATCTTGATGCTCCTCAAAATCCTGAACAAATGAAAATGATGCTTAAGCGTGAAAAGACCAGGAACCAGAGAAGCACATCGCAGCAGAGAGGTCATCAGGAAATGGGAATTGATTAAAAACCCCCTGATCACTGAGTTCAATACACCTGTTTCCAAGCCTGAATTTTGCTGGACTCTGCGCAGCAAAGCTCTTGGTCTTTGATGGCCCTCTGATCACTTTCTTCAGCTCATCGGCGTAAAAAGCCTCAGCTGGAGAATGATGTCTCACCCTTCTCCCATGGGTGGGAAGGCGTAGATGAATCAGCTTTCAAGCTATTGACAGCAGGAACCGTCTCCTTTACACAATAAAAGGACATCATTTGCATTGGCATTCACATTTTATGATCATTGTAGACACTGAACAATAGTTTTAATGAAGCTCACAAGACCAGAGCTGTAGGCAAAAGCATGGCAAATTTTCCCTGATTCTCTGAGGTATTTCATAATTTAATATTGAAATTTTAAGAACATCCCAGAGTAATTAATTACTATTGGATACAATTTGTATGCATCGTCATATTTAGACATCAAAAACAAAGCTTAATTTCCTCAAGGAAGTCTTATACAGTGCATTTTGCAACATTACAGGCACTAGACTTAATTAGATGGTGTTTAAAATCCTCAGAGTCTTTTCCTTCACACCTTCTTGAAAAAAGTTCTGCTATTTTTTTTTTGTTTTGTCTTCCACCAGGACGAGGAAAATATTTCAGCACTTTGCAATCATTTTGAAGAGAATAATCTAGCAAAGGGTGCCAAATGATGATCTGAATATTTATGTGATATACAGAGACCAATTTAGAACATTTACATTGCAAATATTTGAAAAGAGAAGTCAAAATAGAAATGATGCTATCTAATTAGACAGGTTAACAATTAATTCAAATTTTGCTTAGCAGTTGAGGAGTCCTCTTTGAGGGTCCACCTTGATCAGGTTAATTGGATCCAGAAGAACACAACAGGAACCCCTTGGCAAAACAAGTGCTTGAAAGTTTAAAAGTTGAGACATTGTAGGACTGATGAAAAACACAGCCACTAAAGTGGACTTTGCAGAGATGGAGCAGTTCAAAATACTCTGCCTAAGCACAACGGTCTTGTTTGGCTTCATATTTGTACGGATTCAAGTCTTTTCTCTAACAATACCACAACTATTTGGTGCTTTTAGCACAAGTTTTGAGACAACTGAAATGGCTGGTATGCTAAACCACACCAGCCCAGAGCTGCTGCAGCTCACCTGAGATGTGTATATAAAAGTGGAACAGTTTAAATGAATGGAGAAGTCGTGATCATTGCAGCGCGTTCTTGTTAAGCCACTGCCAATTTTTGACATAAAAACCTTTAGACTTGTTGAAATTTGTTTTAATATAAAACCTTCAGATTTGTTGAAATTATTAAATTCGCTCTGTTTGTGCTGGAAAATTAGACCAGTTTTTGGCTATTGTAAGGAAGCCTCGATCATGTTCGCTCACAGCTGAGTTCTACAGAAAGCTATGTTGAAGAAGAAACCAGGTGATGGGGAAATGCAGTTTGACAATCCCCCAAAAATATAAAAAACCCCCCCAAAAAGCCCCCAAACAAAACAAAACAAAAAACAAATAAACAAAACAAACAAAAAAAAACCACCAAAAAACCCAACGTCTTCTTTCTCTATACTTTCAAGCTTTGTCCTCACAAATTTGGATATTGGTTCACTTCTTTCTGAACATGAAACAGTGGATGCCAAGTTACACAGATACCTCTGAAAAATTTACTTTTAATGAAATTTTTTAAACTTCCTACAATTGTGATTTGTTTTAATCTGCAAGATCTGATGCTCCCTCTAATTCAAGTGTAGCAGACTCTCCTCCCTACTCCCAATCTTGCTTTCTATCCAGAGCTGCACTCAACATAAAATTTATGGATTGTCTTCTTGGTTTCATTTTGGTTTGTCATTATAGAAATAATTAACAGTAATTCACAGGGCAATTTAAAAGTGAAGCAAATAAAAACTGAGTATGAAAATCTGGAAAGTATAGAACTCCACTACTTTTTCCTTTTTTTTTAAATCCACCTTTTTTTTACTCTCATGGCATGCTATCATAGAGAAAATATAAAACAAATAATAAGGAATTTACCAAGACCTAATCAGGGTTCCTAAAATATCTCGACTTAACATAATTATTAAAAAAAAAAAAAACCACAGGTGAGTATTTATAAACACTTTAAATCATTCAGATATTCTTTTTCCCTTTCACAGAGTTAGTCACAGCTAAGCAGTGTATTAAATAATTACATGGTTTGGGCAAAAAAGAATTTGACATAATCACTACTGCATATATTAATATTCTAATTTTACAGTTTTGTTTAGCGTATATGCAGTATTACAATTATAAATTAATTATGCAGTGGTTCCTCCTTTGTGTGTTAACTACCTTCACAAGTAATCAGCTAAGGAAACAGAAAAAAAAAACATTATCCGAAAAATTCATTTCACCACACTGTTCTTTGATCCCTTTAATACATTGAACATTCATTAACTCTTGTTTATATTTTCATTATTATATTCTATGTGTAGCCAAAAACAAATCCAGCTTCCTTCAGGCAAACCTTTGCAACCTAAGAAAGTCAATTTCTATAAACATAATCAATTTTAGGCATGAAATTTTAACACACACCCTCCCTTAAAAAAACTAAAAATCCACAATCCAAACCCCATAAAGTAACATAAATTTCAGTCTATTTAATTGTTAATTGTCATTCTTGTTCTGTTATTCTTATTCTTGTTATAATTATACATAAAATAATCAGGGATTTTTACTGGATAGAACAGTATCCAAAATTTCGTTTCATATCTTGGGCAGACTAGGTGACCTCTCCAGAAAAATTAGTACCGGGTAAAGTTGCCTCTGTATCACTATGATTCTGCCTAAATTAATTTTAACCATAATTATTTTCTTATTATTTTAGAATATTCAAGCATCTTCCAGAGCAAACTGTGGGGCTTTTTCCCTTTTTCTTAAAATTATTACTTAGGAAAGGTTTGCTGAAACAATAACTGTCCTGCATACTGGTTTTGCAATTGAAAAAAACCCCTAATTTATATCAGAATTCTCAAGACAGCAAGCGAAACGCCGTATCACAGCACTTCCGTAACCATACCTGCTTCAGTTAAGACTGTCCTTAAGGGATGTCTGAGAACATCTCAAATGAGAACAAAAATCGGCAAATTATTCAAGTCTACAGTGAGTATCAGGAGGTCTGGAACCAATGTCTTCCATGGTTAAGGTTCCAGTTACCTACATTCCTTCAGCTTCTTTTTAACCACTCCCTAAATTTCAGTCATACAGCATTTAGGAGATCATACGTGCAAAATTGCAGGGTTTGCGGATGCAAAAGAAAATGCATGTGGCTTCAACAACAGATTTTGCCTTCACAAAGTTTAGCTACTGCACAAGTTTCTTCTTGCACACATATGTTATTGTGCACAATAAAAATTAATGTTTGGAGAAGAACATTGGACCTTGAAAGAGTTTACCTCCTTTAGAAAACAAAATGAACAATAACAAAAAAAAAAAAAAAAAAAAAAAAAAAAAAAAAAAAAAAAAAAAAAAAAAAAAACCCTGACGTTATTTTGCACAGAGGATGAAGGAAGAAAAGAGAATCGGCATCTCTAAGGAGTAGCCTGTCAAGGAGAAAAGAGTTTGTCACAAGTAGTTTTCTCATATGGCTGTTACTGTTAGAAACAAATTAAGAGGTCAGTCTTTTCATGCAGCAAATTAATGTCCAACAAATAAAGGATCACAAGAAATTATCACTGTTTCTTGTGTGCCTTGTAGTGCCAGAGTTAAAAATGACCTATGTGGGATCTGGGCTGAGCTCTCGCGGAGATTTTTTTCATTCACATTCCAGGTAACGGAACTGCAGCCACCTCCCAGAAGGAGGAGAGCTCCCAGCCACCCCTCCACGTGTCAGAACAAAGGCTTCTCACAGGTCTAGGCTGCAGGACAGGCAGTGAAATCCTAATTTGTCTAACAATTCAAATGAACATTCCACTGATGTATTCTGTCAAAACAGTATTTCACATAAGACTGACAATTATTAGCCATTATCTACCCTAAGCATTATTTTGACTAAATACAAAGATTCAGAAGTTAATTGGACAAAATGTAGATCCTGTAATCCATACTATTCACCTCATTAGTGTTAAGCCTTTCCCCAATCCTCCGATTTAATTGCAAATGTTTGGTTCACTGAAGCTAATATCCTTTTTGTCATTGTTTTCCAGTTAAAAATCAACAGAACTCTGCCAAAGATATAGATTACCAATAAAGGTTTATCCTTTTATAATTACTTCAAAGCTCGTACCAGGCAAACAAAAGTCATTATTATGCAGGCTAAACAAAATGGCAAAGGATTTTCTGATGCTGAATATTCAACAAATCAATGCAGGTAAGCTGTCTTCATAAACACATTACAAGACTTTATAAATTTAAGGCATTTTAGAGCAGCATTTAGAGGTTTCTGGTGTTCAGAATATTGCTCAAGAGCAAATATGAACAGCTTTGGAAAACCTTATGGGTCAATACATTGTTTCAAAAGCCATTGTTTTCAAAGAGAATAAGCCAAAATTAAAGTTTTAACTTCTGAACCTGTAACTTCTTTTGAATTTCTATTTATGATCTTAATAAACCTTGCAGTGCTTTTACAGATACAATATTTAATACTTTCACTTCTTAATCTGATTTGTGATACCCTCAACATGTAAAGCCATGGAATTAACTCAACTGGTCACCTAATCCATTATAAAAGCTGCTCCCATTAGGTGAAATCCAATGGGAACAAGAGATTGCTCTAGTAGCAAAATTAATCACCTGCAGATGATTTTCTTGAAAATGCTGTATCTCTAATCATATAACTCTATTCTATTAAGTTCTGAAATGAAAACAAAGCAAAAAGGGATTACATTTATATCCTATATATTTATGATACAGTCTCATGTATTGCCAGAATGAAAATGAAAGGTATATTAACACACATAATATAATGAAATTATTATTAATTTCAAGCTACTACTCAAGTACATTTACAATTGAAAGTAAACACTATAGATTCCAATCTTCTCAGGTTATTGATATTTTCCTGACAGTAGCTAATTTCTATGACAAAGATGATTTTTAAAGTTTCCTGTGGATACTATGGGATCAAACAGAGCACAAAAACCTCAGGATCTTATTTTCTATATCTGCAGATATTCTTATTGTACTGGCAGCAAGCAGCACAACCTGCACTGAGATAGGAACACCCTTGCTGGCCGAGGGGCTCGTTGCTTTCCCAATGCTATCAAGGAAATAGCAACAAGTTAAAGTGATAATAATAAAGAGAATAGCAACAATACTAAACAATACTAAAGAGAAAGTCACGGTCATAGTGATGTGCTTTGTTAATCCCATTTTACAGCGTGCCGTAAAGCACGTAAAGCGTGCTTGGCCCAGTAAGACACATTTACGCTGGAAACCACAGTTATGCCCACTCATCCGGCCTGTCCTCAAATCTCAACACGGCCACAAAAATTTATTTTCAGGATTATGTGTTACCTGAGCTCTCTGCTTGTTTTCCTTAAGATAAATACCAGCACACAACTGAAGCTGTGAAAATTTATTCTCATAGCTTGTGTGATAGAAAATATGGTATTATGGGAGGGGTCAGAGAAATGAAATCAAAAGGGGTTTGTGAAAAAATAAAAAAGAGGAGCTAGTGCTAAAAAATGTACCGACACAATCTTAAATATATGTTCAAAGAGCTTTGTACAAAAAAAAAAGAAAATGAAAAAGAGTCCCCTATTCAGAAGTGAAATAGCCAACTGGAAAGAGCATCAGATTAAAGAAGATCACACTTCCATAACCACCTGGTGGTAGAGTATTTCTTGGTCTCTTCAAAGCCAAATAAATTGCTCCTCATAGATGCTGTGACTTGGGCAGGCATAAGTTCAGGAGAACAGAGATCATATTGCATCTTGCCAACAGGAAGCTGCAGATGCTTTACAGCCGTGCTGGTATTTGAACTCCAGAGGAAAACCCCAAATGTGAAGTGGTGGTTTCAGAGTGACTTGCATCTCTTTGGTTGAGGATACAACACAAATTATGAAATACTGAGGTTTTAGGCACCACTCTGCCTCTCCTGCTTATCAGTTTCAAGGGATTTAGTGCACTCCAGTAAAGGTCAAACTACCTGGCACTCTTTGGAAGTACAATGAAACCAACTCTTTGGGTTATATAATGAAATCTTTTGTAACTATTTTCCTAAGCCAGGAAGAAAATACATTTTTTTCTCCTTCACAGGCAATCTAGTAGAAAAATCTCTCTTTGAAATACTTTGACTGATAATAAACTCTACTGTGAGAAATAAAAATATTTTGCTTTAAAAACATTTCAGAGCAATTTTTTTCATTCTGCAAATTAAATCTCCCTATTATTTCATTTCACATTTGACTAGAATGCATTACAGGACATCTTCCAGCCTTTGGGAGCATAGAACCTTTCGTGTGCTACGTGCAATTCTCTGCTCTCAAAGGAACAGCCAGCCAAGCCTGGTGACAACTGGCATTGAGAGATCGCTGGCCCAGAGGAAGCTGTCCACCAAGCTGAACACTTACAGGATTTCTTGCTGTCCTATAAAAATTACATAGCCAGTGGAAAATAAATTCTCTATAACGGGTGGTCAAATAGACAGGAAAGGGGGGACGTTGGAACAGCACACAGCAACACACAGAAAAATCCTCTGATGCAGGATGAAATTTGTTACTTTCTAGATAGTTTTCCTCCAGTTTGTTTTCCACTCGTTAGGTTATTCATTTGACACTGAACCACCTGCTTCTCAAGGGTACCATAGTTACTCCTTGTTACTCTGAAAGTTGAAACTGACATTTTGTTTTGCCTTACATCTCAATTTCATTGTCACTCAGACCTTTAGAAACTGTTGATGCAATACTGTAATCTATTCTCATAGCGATATTTAAATACTGTGTGCTTTACTCAGAACACTGTGATAGGTCCCTTGAAACCTCTTGTCAATATGAATTATGAGTCATATTTTGTTTCCTTTTAATCAGCTCCTATTCCTCAATATCATTCTGTGATATAACTGATTTTTGCTCCTGCCTCACTGTAACAGAAGATATAATTTAAAAATATATCTTAAAAAATCAGTCTGCCTTTATCCTACAGCTCTTTCTTTCATCAAATCAGAGCTGATGTTACAGATGCTATCAGATTTATTTATACACAACTGTTTCAGTTTGGCTTACATGTTTTGTCAGTTACTTAAAGACGTCGAAAAGAGTTTACTGGAGTTGTTCTGTAGTAACAAAAGCATCCCAAAAATTAATAGAACCACAGCGAATAATGTAAGAAACAAGGAAAACCAATATATTAGCTTAAAGTTACAATTCAAGTTTCTACACAGGGTTTGGCTGAAAGCTGTGGACTTTTCAATTCTCTGCAAGCTCAGGGACAGCCCTAAAGATCACCATTGAAGACTGCTGAACAGATACAGCACACTTCTCCTTCCAGCACCTTTCACTGCTGCGCTTGGCACCAGCGCATGCATCACCCATGCTGAACCCAGGATGAAATTTACACTCAGAAGATTTTACAAGTTGTAAAGTTATGAGCCCCTGTGAAGGCCAAAGGAAAAAAATAGCAGAAGCACCTTCATAGGCACGGATTATAACACTGTAGGTAAAAAACTGCAACAAACCTTTAGGAACACACTCTATCAGCATTAGTATTATTTCCACAGAAGGTCTTAATCAAAAGTCAGGACTGGAGAACAGAAGTATAAATCAGTATAAATCTTCAGAAACTGCAGACATGAATAGTAACTGAGCTGTTTGCTTCCCTGCTTAACCTGGTTTAGAACTTATTCCTATCCATTTTCATGGTAAAGACAACACTGAATTAAAATCGCCTTCCCCGGTAAATACTTCTTACATTTCATGTGTTTAAGAAAAGTCTGAACAGCATCTACAGCTCATACTCAGCCCAACCCTTAAACAAGTCCTATATTGTGCACCAGTGCTAACTCCCACCTTCCCTCCAAATATGAAAAAAAAAAAAAAAAAAAAGAAAAAACATTAAACAAGTATATTTGGCAAAATATCATAGTGGGTATTTCATTTTCACCCATTATGAAGATTCTGTAAGTGTCATTACTTGCCTCTCGGTGACGGTATGTTCCGTTCAGAAGCACAATACTCCTGCATTAACACAGAGAGGCACTGCAGAGCAGTTACAAAAGCCTCCAATCGAAAGAAAAAAGGTGATTTGGTTTTGGTTTGTTTGTTTGGGTTCTTTTGGGGCTTATTTGTTTGTGCAAAGAGAACACCACAGCATAGGCTTCTGGGATGCTTTAAATATTTGTCAGACAAGCCAGAGAACTTCCTTTCCTAAAGATAAGCTGAACACTTGGATTAATTTGCTAATACAATGATTATGATACAACACATGGAACTCTAGTTCCCCAAACATTATTAATTCATTCCACAAACATACATTCAATTTTTAAATAGAAATAGGCACGTAAAACATGATAAAATGGAAGAGTGAAAAAAGCCCTGTGTGCCTGTCGTTTACTGTTCACACTGAAGACTGCAAAATTGTTTCCTTATGATTCAAATTCTCATGACAAATAACTGCACTGTCATTTCTAGTGCCATAGTACATAATACTGAATGCATTGCAAAGCAGACAGTAGTTGATCATATACTCAAGCAAAAACACCTGACATGAAAACACAAGAAGTTACTGATTTTTCAAGTCAGCAGCATTTTCCAGTAGGGCTTCCTTTACGTACAATTTTACCTTTCCAGAAACATGGTATAAACTAAAGGATTTTTCTCACACAATTTCCTTGTGCTCTGGTTTAAAATTCAAGAGATTTTAAACAGTCTATTAAAGGCTTTTCAGAGAAACATGTGACAACATGGTGCTAATAATGCCAAAGTTGTGGGTTTGGTCCCTTTATGGGACATTTAGTTAAGAGTTGGACTCAGCGATCCTTGAGGGTTCCCTTCCAACTCAGAATATTCTGTGATAAGTGAGAATAATATATATATATATATATATATATCTGATCAGATACTTGGCAGTATTTCTTGTTCTGCACTACTAAAAAGAGATGGTCAACAAGTTGAACAGGGAAGACAAAAGGTGGCTAGGAAAGCAGCAGTTTTACAGGGTTAAGCAGTGCTTCCTCTAATTTGTTATTAGCTGGTTTAGTCTACGCAACAGCTTTTAAATACCATTCCTCAGTGTTTATAGATCAGGTTAAGATGTTAAGGAACCTTCCCTGTCTGACCATCCAGCCACCTGTGCTAGGACTGAGGCCCCTTGGTAGCCGCAGCTCCGGACAGCGGACGGGCACCAGGCTTCCTCACCAGCCCCACCCCAGGTTCCCCATGGCGGAGTCTCGGACATCCAGATCATTCAAATAATTTAGTCTTGCAGTGATAACCAAATAATAAAATAACAGCTAGAGCTGGTGCCTCTGAGGAGGGACCCTGAACAAACTCCTGGGCTTTTATACCCTCACAGTCTGAGCGTAGGAAAATCTAGGGGCTGTGGGCTCCTGCCGTGTCTCCAAACATCCGGTCCCCTGGCTGGGCCACAGGTTCCCAAGCCCTTGTTTCTGCAAAGAGTTGGCAGGTCATGGCCCTCTGCTTGGGGTGTGGGCTCACCCAGAGCTCACCCTGCAGCCAGCAGCTGCACTGACCTACCTGAGCTGAATGTTTCCCTCGCAAAGAGATACAGAGATGTCCAACTGCTCCAGCCGCTCGTCCCTCTTTTCCTTTGGAAGAGATAACCTTTGTAAAAATCACTCACATTTTTTAAATCGTGCAAGATCCAGCAATGTCACCTGCATCTGGAACAAGTGGACAGACAGACGGCCAAGGAACAAGTCTCAAGGTGGTGTAAGCTACAACAGCTTTGTCAAGAGGTGGAAGGACATCAAGACTTTGGCACTTGATCTAGCGTTGTCTCTTAATAAACCAAGGGATTTTGTAGACTCTCCTGATAATGACTACAGAAGACATCTTTTTTTATAACCAAGCATGCACAGGCTTTGTTTCTAGATAGATAGAATACAGATATAATTGAAAATTGTAGCTAAGCATTCAGTTCAGTAATTTNGGAAAAGAACCTCTCCCCGGGCAGGGGAAGAAGATCTGGGTGATGAACTGACCTAACCCTCCCCCCCATACCTTGTTCCCTTGTGCAGCTGCTGGGAAGGAGGGAGGGGGGTGAGCGAAGAAACGGTGGCCTTGAAGGGTTTATTTTACCTCTCATTTACTCCTCTGACTCTGTTAGTAATAAATTAGATCACTTTGCAACCTAAGTTAGTCCTGTTTTGCCTATTCTAAGTGCGTCTTCTCCTGGGTTTCCTTATCTCAACTCATAAGCCCTGGGTGTGGGTGTGTTCATTTTGGGGGTACCTGGCATTTGGCCAGGCTCAAACCGTGACACAGAGTCAATGTCAAAGGTATATCAGTACTTTCTAAATGAGCTTATGAAATACAGATACCCTTTCTCAGGTTATAGAAAAAAACCAAATAACCAGAAATAATCTAATCCAAATCACCTAGAGCCAGATTGTTGCTAACTTCATTAAGACTGAGTGATACCTTAATTCATGTGTACTCCCTTTATTTTTATATTTTGATAGAATTTAATCAATCAGTTTACACAAATTCTATTTTAGTATGATGTTAGCCCCTGCCAATTATTAAGTAGCCACTAATATCAGCCTCCTTCAGGGAGCTGACTGAAAATTTACAAACACATTGGCAAAGCAACAGTTCTGAAGCTGACTGTTCCACGGAGTAACACTGAACAATCTGCATGGCTGGCCTAAAGCAGCTGCTTTGTACATGGAGAGAAAATTCTCTCTTCTATATTGGATGAGTTCTTGGCTTGTACAACATGAAGTCTACAGCGTGAATGGCTCTCTAAATGTTGCTGAAACAAGGCCAAAGCACATTTCTTACCACGGAAAACGCTAGGACACCCAGTCTGAACAGTTACCAGCTTCATTCAGAGGAGCCAAACAGTATATTTAGAATGGCTGCAACATGTAAGACATGTTCAGCATTTGTAGCCATCTTTCTTGATCTTATCACAAGAACTGTGTGGTACTCAGCATCCAATTCAGATTCATGGCCTACAGAGACATGCAATTACATCAGGTATATTTCCTTAGATGAAACATGCTCTAAAATATGATCCAGTTTCCATACGCATTCTGAAACCAAAACAGAAACTAAACCCCAAACTCTCAGAACAGGCAGCCTTAGGAGCATTCATGAGTCAGTTTGTACAGGCACTAAATGTGAGGGGACAGGGCTGCAGTTTTGGATAACACCTGTCTTAATAGCTGTCCTTTTGTGAAACTGTAATTTATTTTCAATTAATTCTGTGAATAAGCTTTCAAAAAGTGTGTTGATGCTTTAGGATATTTAATTAACTAATGATAGATGTTACAAGCAATCAGATAATTTTTTTCAACAATTTATCACTTGAATTAAATGCTCAGCTTCTTTGAAATATTTGCATGGCTTTCCAGGTTTCTTTTACTCAAATGCTGCACCAAGTTGCATCCTTTCTTAAATCTGGTATTCTATCTTCATCTTAAAATTTTCCATCTTTCCCACAACAAACTGGCAAAGGAGCAAACCAGCAAAGAGATCAGCACTGGAACTGCGCTTTTCAAATTGATTTGTAAGCAGCCATAACGCAAAGCAGGCATTAATCTATTGGTGCACTGTAAACCTCTGGCTAATTTACCAACCCAGGCACTGTGTAGTGCAGAAAGCACTCAGAAGGAAAGAGTCAGAGAGGTCAGTGCCTGAGCTGCAGCTCATTTCCACTGAGGCCCTGCACAGCCCCTGGCCCCGAGCAGCGTACATCAGGCATTCCGAAAAGCATTCCCTGGGCCTGTCATTCCCAGCCCAACCTGACAAACAGCAGGCATTAATGCAGACTTGAAAAGCCTTATAACCATTCTATTAGTTCAACTAATTCACAGGATTTGATTCGATTGCAAATAGGCTTCTGCTGCATCTGCAGACCTGAACCACCGCCGTTGTTGTCAGGCAGAAAACCCTCTCAATTCCAATCTGTGCCGGCACCTTCGCTGGGAGCACTTAGAGGCGTCTGGGAGCTCTGTGTCAGATTTGCAGGCATGGTGCAGAACTCCTCGCTGTACCTCAGCTGACAGCCTGTACGGCTTCAGCACAATTTGTGCAGGGTCCTTCAGCTACCAAAATGTGAGCAAGCCTCCCAACACAGCCTGCAACAGGTGGGGGAGCCCGTTCCCTGCGCTCCTCGGCCCCTGTGCGTTCCGCAGGGAGCAGCGAGAGGCCTGATCCCCGCTCCCAGACTGCCATATCAAGGTGGGAGCTGTTCTCCTGATTAACATTTCACTTAATCGACAAAATTCTTAATAGGATGCTATTAATAAGGCCTAAGGACTACATACAACAATCTCAACTATATTAAACCTGTACAGGCATGGAGGGAAATGGCAACAGAAAATGGGCAGGCTTTAACTTCTGCTCTTCTTCTCTTTTGCTACTCTACTGCAGTCAAAGGAATTGCTGGCTTCTCTCTTCCATAAATCTGTTGTGAGAGGTACATCTCTGTGATTAGAAAAACTGCAAAGCCAGCATTCTCTTAACCCAGTAAGTCTGTTTTCCAGGACAAAGGAAGTGCCTGTTTCCCAGCTTTGAGACGAACTCACTTCTCTCTTTTGATGAAAAAAGGATTTTCCACGACCCTCAGAGGCTGCACGTTAACAGACGCTATTTCTGCTCAATCAAGTGGCACAAGAAGTCCCCATTGTGGAGAAAAGAAAACGGGGGAAGTTCAAATGGCTCAAGCAGGCGCACCAAGGGGATCTGTAGGAACCTCCATGCTGGCTTTGCGCCTCCACTCCTCACAAGCGGAAAGGTGAAATCAGAAAGGAGGCTGTACCAGGGCGTTCTGCAGAGCATCCTCACCACAGTCCCAGCCCAATGGCAGCAAACAGCATTGCTCAAACATTTAAGCGCAGAAAGGTAGAAAAATAATACCCTTTTTTTCAGATGTTTAATGAAATTTAATTTCAGGTCCGTGACTTTTTAAAAGAATATACTTTTTTTTCTAGCACACAGTGTTGCTTTGGACTCAACTCATTAAGACACAACAAACCACTCACCATTTAGGAACCAAGGTGAAAAAGTTTTGGTACTCCAAAATCTGTTTCTACATCAGTGTCATGGTTTAAAAAGAATGGAAATTATTCATATCTGTAAACATATTCAATTGAAGTTAATTTCCTTTTTAAAATAGCAGTGTATCTTGTGTGACTTCTGAGATAGCAAAAAGAAGCAATGCATACATTTATGATCTGGGATTTAATTTTATATATTTAAGCACAATTTGTTGGCTTACAGCACTAGTTGGGTTACAGCAAATATTGCATTTTAAAACTTTATGGAACTAATTTATAGTGTAGGGCAGGCACAGACTTGATCTCCTGGCAGCAAAATTTTATGTTTCCATTTCAGCAATACTGCCTAACACAATAATATCAGGCCAGCAAATCTTAAATATAAGTTAAGCTAACATGATCCATTGCCTTATAAAGCAAAAGTACCCTGTGGAGTCATGCTGAATATGCCAAGTGATTTTTCAAAATTTAATCATCTTAAATGTCAGATAAAGGTGCTTTTGCTGTCATTCTTTAAAACCAGGAAAGAAATCTGAGTGTGCCTTCAAGTTATACAGAAAACTGTTCGAAAATAGCTATGTTAAAATATTAATCTGATGTTTGCTAAATGTAAGGAAGGAAATATTGACGTGCTTTATTGCAAAAAAAAAAAAAAAAAGAAGTTTATTTTTCCCAATAAAGATCACCGGTTTTCATATCAATATAGATATTACTGTTTCCTTCTAAGGTCAATTTATCATTTGATGTTGCTTCCACAGTAGATGTTGTACAATGACAGCAATGATATTCTGATAAAAAATTTCAGTGTGCCTCTAATTAAACATGTGTTGATTTTAACTCTTGAGTTTATCAAATCAACAAGTTGGAATGTTTCATAACCATGCTCTTAAACATTCCACTCATGGAATGGAGTTGCCATGAAGACTATTCACTAGAAGGTTGCACAAGGAAATGTTGTATCACAGGCTCAAGCTCCATGTGGCTGAATAGAAAGTAGGAGTTGAATTATACTGAGGAGTTGGAATATTTGTAAAATAAATTCTGACTTACTCACAGTGCCTCCCCTACGGTCACCTTACTGGGCTGAGGGAGAGAGGATTTTCTGAATTATCTTTTGGAAATTCACCTTTAGAAAGGGTGAATATCATTACATAAAATTAAGTAAAATAAAACAACCAGCATATCATAACTGACACTAGAATATCTCAGAAAAAGACAGACAAAGAAATACTATGGTTAGATAAACTATTAAGTTAATAACTATTTTAGACTACGAAGAACTGTGGATGGTGTCAATGGATTTCAATCCACCCATTCCCTTTTCTCTTTACACTAATGTCACCTATAAAATACTTCACATTTACAGTTTCTATGCTACCACATGGATCAGATCAGTCAGCTCCATGTCCTGCAGCACACGGGATTTCATTTTAGGAGGATGACAGGCTTGGAATAAGCTTTGAGCCATCATCTGATCTTTCAAAATCTGTAACCACACTCGGCAATTTACACACAGAAATGAACTGTGCATTATGAGTCATGGTCAAATTCAGGTAACACTGCCATAAACAAGGCTGTGATGGGAAACCACAGCAGACACCAGGACTGCAATATCCTGTTTAGCACAGTTTTGCATTCAGGAGCAGAGCAATGTTCAAACAAACAAACAAATCAGCCTCCTCCGCCCACCCATCCCTAAAAAAACCCTAACACACAACCAAAGCAAAAACCCAAATCAAACCAACAACAACAAAACACATAAAGCCCCCACTAAAAGAACGACTGCACAAAGAAAAAACAACCAAAAAACAAACAACCAAATCCACACAACAAAAAACCCGCCACATGCATCAAAAAACAACCTCCCCAAAAAATAACACAAAAAAACCCCAAGAACACCTTAAGACAAGAGAGGCAAAGCCACACCTTGAAAGGTGCTCAGAGTACCTATGGCTCTGCATGTCGCAATGAAAGTTGAAGAGACGCCAAGAACCCTGCCAAAAGATCTTCCTGAAATTTATAAACCACCCCCTTAAGGGAGAAATACCTTTTCGTAGTGTGCATGCAATGCAGCCATGCTTTTGATGAATAAATTTCTCATCATTTTTATAGCAGTTCACTGATTATTTAAATCTTTATATATACATTTCATTCTTTGCCCCAAGAGACAATAAATTATGCTTATGACAAGGCCTCAAGCAGGTTTATAAATGATGAAGACTAACACCTTGTGCCAATGAAACTCAACCACAAGACCAGAGGCCTCCAGCGAGCAGCTAATGAAACCACTGCCATCGTTCACCATTTCTGCATGCAATGACTATGAACAAAAGGCAGCTCTAGAAACCTGGTGTTACACACTCTAGACAACCTTTTAGTCACCTTGAGGCTCCAAGTGTTCAGCTGAGGAGTGGCTGCAGCAGCCATTTAATCCAATTGACTATTTCCCGTCTCTTAGCTGGGTGGGAATGGTGCCTTGGAAGCATTCTGCTGCAGCACTATTGCTTCGACAGCTCCAGGCAACACTCCAGGAAACAGCACAGCCCCCCGTGAAGAGCCAGGGAGATGCACAGCTCCAGCCCTGTGTGTTTCAGGTACTTTACCCGTTGAATCGAACCATAATCATGCAGTCTGTACTCAACCAATACTCTTCAAACACGCCTTTCACTCTTTCTGAAGCGTTATGCGGCGCGTGTGTTTGAACAGGTTCACCCAAATGTCGCTTGACTGGCACATGGTCTGTACCACCTTCGTGGCCAGTTTACAGCAGCTGCTCTGACTGTGGAGGGAGCCACCCTCTCACGTGCTGGACTGGAGAGCGGAGTTTTCTTTATCAAAAATATGTAAAACAACACAATTGCCATTTTGTGAAAGTCACTGCCTTTTTGATAATTCACTGAGGGATTATCAAAGTCCAGAGGATGAAAAACACCAAGCAATAGACACTCAGAGGCTGTAATTGTCAGAATAAGCATTTTACTCTGCATGTGAAAGAAAAGTGTTTATGCTTGACTGCATTTTCTACTAAACCCACAAATTACTTGTCAGTTCATCTTGTTAAAAATTACAATATTTATTTACTTTATTACAACTACACCACTTCTAATATGGATTTACTTGTCCTAATCATTTGTGTCCATATAGTTTATCATCTTCATCAATTTTATTTTTGTGTCGTTGAAATTCTTCTCAAATTTTCTTGTTCAACACAAAGGAAACCAGAAACATAAAATGGATTAAATACATGCGTATTATGTAGCCACATCTCAGTCATGTTTACTTAACTTTTCCAATGTCCTGATTCTATTATTTAGCATTCCCTTCTCATTTAGCCCGTCATGTCATGTTACTCACTCGGTTTCAGTGACCACCAGACTCTGATCCAAAAGTTTCTCATTCTTTTCTGGTTATTTTAAGACGACATTCGTGCTCACAAGCCTATGCAATTACTATTTGTAAGGAAAGTGCTCCTACTAGCCACAAATAAAATCAGTTCCCAGCTTACTAGCAATAGATTTAAAAGCATTAAAAACATAAGGATAGCTTAAGTTGAGATACAAGCGATGACACAAGTGGAGAAAGATCAAATAATTTCTCCAGGAAAATAATTTTTTAACAAAATATACCAGAGATGGAAAGAATAGGAAATGTTTCTGAAGACATGTTTCTATAATTAACTTCTCCTGCCAGACACTATCTGAGTTTTACCTGGCCTTTGCCTTAAGTTTTGCAACACAAGCCTGTGAGCTAAGCAACAAGACACCGAATAAATAAAAGACTTGCAAACAGCCACATACATTTGTCCTTTTAAGTGTGGAAAGGATATAAAATATTATTTCAGATTTTTTTAAGCAGCACAGCATAAATTTAAAATGCTGCTGAAGACCAATTTCTACCAGAAATTTAAAGCAAGGCAAAAAGTTAATTAAAGTCTGGCAAGAACTTGCCTCACATTCAAAAAAACCAAAACACATTAAGTACTTCATTTATCTTAAAACATAAACTTTTGTTTTCAAAAGACTAGTGAGAGGGTCTTTAAAAAGGCAAAACCATAACAAATAAGTATGAGTGACATATAGCAGAAATAACAAGTCATGCCTCATATTTTGTTCCTCTCTAAAGCAGGAAAGATCTAGAACTAAAAAAAAGAAATCATTAGAGAACTAAAGGTTTGTAAAAGTAACTAAGATTTGATAGTTTGCTTATATTAGGAACATAGAAGTTTTCCTTAAACCCAGGTACAAAACTGAAAGTTCCATTTTTCTTAGCTGCAAGGACCTGTTCATGTGACAGTCAATCAGATTCCAGAGTGAGGCAACCTGCAGCTCAAAGCATCATTCCCTCGGGGACAGGTGATCACATTCTCAACCATTTAATCAAGAACCTTCACATACCCCGGGGCTTTGCAGTTTACAAACCATTCAGAATTCACTCTCAGCCAGAGAACCTTGTGGGATTCCCTACTTACAGCTTAATCAGAGGAATGAGGTCTGTAATGCCAGGATGTGGGTTCACCTGGGACAAATCCCTACGGTATTGCAATAAGGGCTTTAGACAGCAATCCAACACATTTTGCAAAAAAACATTTGAAGTACGTACTGCTGTTATTGCTGCAAAAGACAAAGTAAAAGTTTGTATTACATTTATTATTTTTTTGTGGGTTTTATTTTCCTTAAAGCAAGACAACACACGAAGTCAAACAAACTATGATACAAAATGCGGATGCTGTAGTAAAATATTCCTTTTTGGTAATATGTTTATTTTCACAGCCACTTGCTCCAAGGTTTAGCAAATAATCTGGATATGGTTTGTAGAATTATCATCCTGCCTATTAAGCAGAAGTAACATTAAGCACTGCAGGAGGCTGCCAAATTGGAAATCATGATGAGTAAATCTCATAACGAAAATTAATTCTTTAGAAGTCTATTAATTTGCATTAAATGCCAGTATGTATACATTTCATCATACTACAAAAATGTGTATTAAAGTGTATATGTAACACAGAGCATATATATAACCCCTTCTTCCCTTCTCTCAAATTTTTCCTGGGTTGGGAAAAAAAGAAGAGAAAGCTGGAGTAGCCACTGAGGATGACACACTTTTTCTATCAGCTTTGTGTCCTCTCTAGTTTTGCCATAGCAACTAAGCTAAATCTTCCTCACTTGGCATCGTTAGCTTGATGCTTTGGCTGTGGAGAAAAGAAATTGTGGTTTGAGAGGGTTTTGAAGGCACATGATTGCCCTTCAGATTGGAATCTGTCATGAAATCCTTAGCTTGGCGTCAGCATCGCCATGCCTGGCACGCAGTGGGCTCCCTCCTTTGAGGCACAGATATGGGCTGGCCGACCCCCAGACTCAATTTCCGTGCTCTGCTGGGCTCTCTGCACCTCTGCAGTCTGCAGACCACCTATCCACAAAATGGGGGGCTGAGCCCCTGGGCTGGCACGGCTGGTGCTCAGGGAACAGCCCGGCCATGGGGACGGTGCTGGAAGCAGCAGCCCCAGCACAGGAGCAGGAGCTGAATCCCCGGGCTTGGGCTCCCTGAGCCGGGACAGCTGGCACAGCACAGAGAGCAGAACAAACCTACAAAGAACACGAGCTGTCACCAGCCCAGGTTATTATCCTGCTGGGATCTTCTTTCCCCCTTCAGCAGAGGAGACATTCTGTCAGAGCAGCTGTCCAGGCTGGACAAGGATCTCTAAAAAGCCTCATAGTGGCACCACTGAGGAACACTCTTTCAGCCTTGGTGATTGAACTACATAAAGGCTTCTATCCAGTTCTACTGATCTTCTGCCTTACAATGGGATTGAAAGTTAGGGCAGCTTTATCTTAACCTTTAGCTAAATTCCAGTACTTTCAATAAATTCTGTTCATAAACAAATATTTTAAGCACAATATGCCAAACATCCCAGAGATCAAAATAATGTCCCTTGAGATGAGCTGTTCGTCATTCACCCAGAAAAAAAAGAGCAAGATTATTTGTTAAAGGATGATTAAAACAGAACATCCTATTCACCGAAATAAACAGAAACCTCGTATTTAACTCAAAATAGTTACGATTTGTGACAACATCAATAACAGTAAGTGCAGCTTTAAACCATTCAATAAAAATGATTCTGGTTTTAGAGAGGAGTATTTAAGAGAAGAAAGCTATATACTAAACAGTAAGATGTCACCATTTACACAAATAACTTCTGTGTTTCTCTCATCACAGAGATAATGTCATGCATCAACGAGCATAGGCCGTAAGAGCAGGATGGTGAGGCAGTCCTGATAACAGACGAGAAGACAACTTGCTGGCCATTTGGCAATTCTGTCTCAAATAGCCCATTTCCTGTCCTGAATTCTGCTCTAGTTCCACTAATGAATGTCATATTCACTACAAGACAGGGCTGCAACTTCTTTCAAGGGCAAGAATTATCTATAAAAATGTCACTTATTTATATGAAGCATGTCATCCATTTTCAAATGTAAAAGAGTGGAAATACCAGCAATTTTATATACTTCCAAGATAAAATTTCACAACTTTCCACTTTCAAACAGCATCATGTCAAATTTAATTTTATAAAAATTAAAGAGTTAAAAAGAATTCTTCTCTGTCAAGTATTCGTATTTTTTCCCTCCAAGTGGTTTTATTCAAAATGCCTCTAAAAAAAAACAAAACAAAACAAAACCTGTTTCAGATTGATTTATTTTTCTTAATTTCTTTTTACTTTCCTTTTGTTTCAGCAGTCAAGCAAAAAAAATCCATTATTTGCCTAGTTCTGCTCTGCTATACTTAATGTTCTTCTGGTGCTCTCAGAAGAGAGCACAGGACAGCATACCAATCGCTCTTGGCAACGCGCTGGATAGCTTTGCATGTTTAAATCAGGGGGACCTCAGGCAGCTTTTGGGGTCACAGAAATCAGTCATGGCTGATTTCTACGTCGGGACTGTTCTGTGTGCTAAGCATTCACAGCAGCAATCCTTCTCAGAGGGATAAACTGTGTCTCATTATGACTGTAGCTGTGTCCTGAATGGAAACTAAAGTACCCCAGACCATGGAGGATTTGCAATGAAAGCTGCAGGTGTTATTCTCAGTAGTCAACCTCTTTGGCACATTTTGCCTAATTCTGTCCATGAGCTTTGAGGTTCTGCAGGTAGTGATGAATACTTGTGACCTTTATTCAAAATATTTTGACTTGCTATTTGGTCCATCTGACATGCCCAGCTGACATTTCTGATGGGCTCGTGCTCAATGAGTCCAATAATATTGCTAAGCACTTTTTCGCTGTTTCTATGCTTGATTTTTTAGTTCATATGTTGCCCTGGGTTCCTTGGTTTTGCAGAGACCCAGCTTAAGCTAAAGGCCTGTCATTTAATCTTGCGTATTTGCAACAGAAGATTTCCTGCTTGTCATCTTAGGGCAAGAGCTGATTAGTTGTACCTCCTCTTGGGGAACTATAAGGATAGGAATTTGGAATAATAATGTGGAATATTGCTTCTGTGCTTAGCGTGTACTGACACTACTTCAAATTTGGTCAGTGAATCTTCATGTTGTACTCTCCTGCTATGAGTTTGTAAATGAGCTCTCTGCATCCCAAATTTTAGAAGAAGATAAATTAATATTTTGTTAATTAATTGTCTATAAAAAACCCTCATCCTTTAAATGTGACCATTAATATTCAGGAAAGAGCAAAATAGCAAGATGTAGTTTAAATCAACGGTATTACAAAACAAAATATTTTCAAAAGTCAATCTCCACCGTGGTGATACTGCACCATGAGTCCTATCAAAATCTTGAAAATATTTGCTCATAGGAAGCATAGTTTCACCCTTTTCTGCCTTTTCTTTGCTGTTCTTGTTTTTTGTCTTTTCCCTTATTCCTTAAGCCGAGACTGAAAATAGGCATTATTTGCATCTTACATTGCATCTCTCATACACAATGATGATTTACTCCAACTCTTCCTCAACTAAAATTATTTATTACAGTTCGGATTCTACTATGTATTAAAAAGTTTTAAGCGTAAACCCCATAACTTTCTCAGAAAAGAACCCTAGCATCTAATTCAGCTTTTCCTCGGAAATACAGTGGCCATTAATCATCGCGCAAAGCACATTTTTGCTCTCTCTAGGCAAAATGATTCTGTAGCACCACCTAGTGAGATGACATCACTGTGTGTGATGGAATTCTGAACTCACAATCAATATTGATTTGCCACTTCCACTTTTGGAGAACGTAGCTGGTTTCAAGACTGTAATTTGAATTCCAATACGAAGTTCATGATATGCAGCAATACAAGGAGTCATGGGAACCCTTTTTTCCACTACGTTCATTGCCCACTACGGAGACAGAAGAGAGCTTCTTCTGCTTGAGGTGTGTGCTTGGAAAACACAGTGATACCTGCCAGCTCTTCAGAATTCCTTTCTACCTCTTCCTTACTGCAGCATTACTCATTGAAAGCAAACTCTGAACTTCCTTCACTACCAAAGGCCCTAAAAGTGAACTCCATGAAGGCCTGAAAACTCCATCTGTTATTGTGAACAAGCAGAGGGCTTGAAAAAGGAGTGTCCACAATTTAGTAATGAGATCCTTCAAATCCAGCACTTTTCATCTATTAGCAACCTTACACGAGGTCTACAGGGAAACTGAAGGACAGCAAGTTCTTTAGTGCCTAAATCCAAAGAAAACTGTCTCCTGAACTCCTGTGATGATCAGCATGTTGGCATGAAGTATGAAATCTGATTATCCCTCTCTTAGCATTCATAACTACAAAGTTATTAAAAGTTTGAAAATCCTATTCTACTGAAGGTTGTTTGTTCCAACCCACCAACTAAATCAGTGAAAAAAGACTCAGGCATGAGCTGCTTTTCAATTGCTTAAGACAGACAGAGTAGGGATTCACCTGTTTAGGGAACACATTTACTAAAAAGGGTAAACAACATAAAATATTCCAAACATTTAAATGATTCTAATTAGCCAGGAGTTCCTTGAGAGGTCCACAAAATGAAAACTACTGGAAAACCCTGTGAGAACCTGTAATGTCCTCCTTAGGCTGCTCAGCAACAAAGAAACATCTTTCTGACAAACAGTGAAACAAACAGGTGTCGAGGGAGATGGTGTTGAGCCACCTTGGAGATTTTCATAACTCAACCGACCCTGAGCAACCTGACCTGACCTGGGACTTGGTCATAATTCAGGATGAGGGCTGGGACCTGAGGAGCTGCAGCCTCACAAACATGAGTACACACCACTATTCAGTTTCCTCCTTCTCTTTACCAAAATATCAAAGTAGCAGTCCCTGGGAGAGGTATAGGAACAGAAACTGGTTGTTATGGACATAGAAATCAAAGTATTACCAGTCATTTATCCATCTTTTAGCTTCTGAAAGCCAGCAGAAGACCAAAGCAGCATCACGCCTAAAGCAAATGCTAGTGGGGGCAGAAAGAAGGCTGCTTTGTATGACTTTGTACAAGTCATTCAGTAGCTCTCGGGGGAAATTAACTATAAATTTAAAGAATCCAGCCCACACATCACCTTTATATATTGTAATCAATTATTTAATCAAAAACTTCTGCATTAACCAAAACCTCTACTGTATTTTCTATAACTGAACTGAAACACACCTTTAAATGAGTTAATTTTCCTTGGAAGCAGAGCATGCAGGTGCACACCAGTCATTAAAAGCACAACGGGATCAATTCACGCTTCTATTCACGTCATGTTTGGATATTTTCTGTGCTGCTTCTCATTTGAGACCACGCATGCCGAGCGCAAACCTTTGCTTTCTTTTTGATGGATTTCTGACATTCTGCTCATGAGTCTGTTATCTGACTGCTTATCAGTCGCTTTCTCGAGCTCCCCGTGCTCCCACTGCGCAGCTACAAATAAAACACCAAACTATTTTCAGGCCACACAAACAGTTTGTCCTGCCCAGCACTCTCACCCCATCAGCATTGGATTGACAAAATAAGACCACCCAGTCCATGAAAGGCTCCACAGAATGATATCTCCTAACTGTCTATTCAAGTCTAAGCATTACATATCTGTAGAAACCTTTCCTAGAAAAAAAATGAATAAAATATTCCTTACTCATGACAGAAAGGTGGATGTGAGTTGATATTTTGGAGCCAGCTAAGTTGTCTTTCTCCAATTTTTCTCCCGTCTGCTTAAGAACAGGCAGCTCTTAAAAAGGGATTTGCTCCATATTTACTACTCCTCTTTTAATTTTCAATATTTAACGTTATTTTCCTATTTCTATCTCCTCATACAGCATTCCTCTCTGTTACTGCTGTATATGTGGCTGTACCCATCCAAATATATTAAACGCTTCCAGCATGAAGGACTTGCCTACGCTTCAATACAATGACAGGCTAATGTTTTCGTGTCTTTGGAATGCTGGTTCACCCATTTGACTGAAATGCAGGAGAAGAACGAGGTACCATTTGCATTTCTTTGTCCCTGTAGTTGTACAGTTTTGAAGTAGAAGGAATGCCTGAGTACATTATTAGTGAAGCTGATCTCTACCAGCACCGTGATGCTGAAGGTGATCCGGTCAAACACACAAGCTGAGAGCCGAACTGCAGCAGGTAACTCAGCCCAGTGCACGGATCTGCAGTGAGCAGGCTGAGAGACGGAAACTTCAGCGATTTGACAATGCTCACATTTTCTTCCTGGAGCACAGCTTGGTGGGACAGCCTCCAGAACTGGCTGCAGTGCCAGCTGTGCGCCATAGGGAAGTCATCTTCCTCCCCAGCAATTTCCCTACACATCTGCCCAAACTGTGGCCTGGCTCGCAGGGCTCAAAGCTCAGACACTCCTGAGCACAGGAAGTTATTCACGATGACACATCTATTGCTAATAACTCACACACAATAACCAAAGCTGCCTGAGAGCGTGATCACATAATGTGCTCTGAAGGCATTTGAAATGCGATTGACTGTGTCTGATATTGATAAAACAATTATCACCTTCCCGTAATAACTCGTGAGAAAATTTTATCATTTTTGGAAGATCAGCATATTTGGCTCGAGGAAGTTAAAAAATAAAAGGATGGGTTGACAGACAGAGGCATTGTGGTCAGATACCTCACCAACTGCCAGAGGGAAAATTAACCTCAGGTGTGATGCACAAATTGCATGCTAAAATCCAAACATAAGGAGTCATTTCAGCACCACCGTCTTTCAGACAGCTACAATTCTGTCATTAGTGCAAAGCCTGCAAATAATTACTGTGCCCAAGGACAACTCACAAACACACAAACCATTTTCCATGTAACCAGACGAGTTGGTGAAGGATGGCAGGATTCTATTTACCTGATTCCCCCCTCACCTCCACAGGTGCAGGCTGCTCCACAAGATCTACACAGTTTAAGCCATGTACAGCAACTCCAGGACACTCCACTCCCTTTGATTTTTGGGTTATTAGCTACCCAAATGCATCACAGTAAAGCACAGTACCTCCACCTTTTGTTCCTGAGAAGCATGATGATGCCATCACTAATTCAATCTCAGAAAGAAACAGAAGAGGAGCAACAATTTGTTCACTTTTCCTCAGCTATCCTAACATTGCTGCTGGCATTTCTGTCACTGCCATTACGTTGCTGTTTTAAGTATTCTTGCATTCAGATCTGAACCTTACAACCAAGTTCTTGTCTTTTAACCAATTTTCTTCTTCCCCAGCAGAAAAAGAAACTGAAGATCTGTCCAGAGAGAAAACAGAAAAGCACAACCAATAACAGTGGAGCTTCCCATTCCTGATCACTGTCTACAGAGTAATTTTGCTTTACAAATTGAACCACATTTTTCAAAAAAAAAAAAAAAAAAATCTCATCTAGCTGATGATATATGGGGAACTTACTAAGGCTCAAGGCAGTGCCTAGCAACAAAGTGCTCAGAGTACAATAATCACTACTAGTATTTTGTAATAATTTCAGAAGAAAGAGCAAGAATCAAATGGATTTGATGCTTCAGTGTAGTGTCAAAACACTTTAGCACAGCAGTCCGGGACTGTGTTATATTTCAGTCCCACACCATACATGATTTCCATATTAAGTCTCTAGTACAGATTACCCCATGTTAAGTATTTTAATAACATTACATTGACTTCACATGATTAGAAATACCCAAACCACCTCACGATCCATTTGGTAGTCCCACTCTACTGAATTACTCTGCAAACATTCTTTCCCTGATCAGAATCATTTTCCTTTAAATGAACTCATTGTGATGCAGGATGTCCTTGTATTCGGTAACATATAGCACAGGGAAAATAAAGGCTGTTTAAATGACATTCAAGTCCTTCAATTGAAATAAATGATATGAATAAAATATCAATTAGGTGTTGATAATAAGAGACTTGATGCAATTTCCTTCCCAAAGGATCAGAAATCAACAGCCACAGTGGCAGTGCAAGGTGCATTTGGAAAAGAGAACACCCATAAAAATCTAAGTAATCTGAAACACTTCACACAGGGAAAAGCCAAGTCAAGCTGTTTGAGCTGTTTCTTATCTACATGAAATAAGCTTTTTTCTCGCATTGAAAATTACTGTCACAGTGGGTCCCAAAGGCTTCAACAACAAAACTTTACTTTCTGTATTTCCAAGCTGTTGTGCATTGGGTGGGTTTTACATTTGTTTCTTTTTGGTTCCCCTGCACTCCTGCACAGAACAGTTTCTACTGACTGCTTTATATAATTCATGTTCAATCTAGTCAATTCTAGGCAGTTCCTGCTGCAGAGAAATCACTGGAATTGCCAGATTGTCCACCCAGGATGTTAATCAACACCTTTAAGCACATAATTTGTTCTCATAAATTGAGCAATGCACAGCAGGAGTTGCCAGAGGGAGTCTCTGGGACAGTCCAATATTTTCATCTGTGGAACTCCTACATGCATTAGGCAAAGGCTTTGTTCTGGAGATTGCTAGAAGTTGTGAACCCTTTCCAGTTTTTCCACTGTCCTGTCTGTACAGAGAGCCATGGAAACCATTACGAGGGGCACATGCACAGAGCCCTGCTGACACACACTGACATCACAATCAGAGCTGTAGAGCAAATTTCCAAATCTTGCTTATGTCATACCTGACTGCCTGATTCCTTTGGCAAATTCAGATATTATTGCCTGTCTCTTGGAGGTTCTTGAATAAATCTCATTAATAGTGCAATCACGTGGTTCTAGTGTCCTGCACACACATGTATCTCAGAAAAAAAAGCAGTCACAATTTCAAAATCAACTCAGTGAATGTAGCCTTGAATAAGACTACTGTTCAAGAGAGTTTTCCTGAGCATTTCACACCATTCCTTTCTGAGTAAAAAGAGAAGTTACACCCGTAAGTCCAAAGATTTCCAATTCTCATCTGGGACTTTCAAGCATAGTAGCAGTAGAATCTACTGCAAGATGTCTCCAAACAGGCTTCTGCCCATCTAAAAGTGCTGGCCGTGGCCAGAAAGCAGATAAATCACGATAGAGGCACTAAAGCATACGGTATATCTCCAAAAATGTCAGGTTTTGGCTTTTGTTTTTAAGGTAGCAGCAATTCATCTTTCTTTCTATTGAATTAATCTATAAGAAAATTGTTGCTAGCAGAGCTACAGCTACACTAAGTTGAGTTCTAACTTACGGATGCTAGGTTACATTTACATTATAGAGATGCTTCTTTATGTATAACAGAGGTAAAAATCCTTTAGTGGCACAACAAAATTTTGTTACTGAACTAAGGAGCCTCTGCTGCTGCTGTGTAGCATTACTGCCTGAAGCCCTTCCAGCATTTTTCCACATGAGCTTACCATTTCCTCCATGAGGTGAACCAGCATTAAAAAGTGTAGTTCTTTGCTTTTCCTAGTGAGAGACAGGGGGATGCCAAATGAAGCCCTGCTAATTTTTCTTTTTCCACCACGCCACTCTTAGCTGGGGCACAGGACAGACTTTTCAAGTTTTTTCAAGGTGATGTCCAGTAAAGCTCTGACAGGGACAGGCTCCACTGAGACCAGCAAAAAAAACCTGCCCATCCCACCTCCAACTCCTCAGGTGTAAGTCTGACTGAAACAGAACAAAGTGTTCCATGGTCAACGCCGGCGACAGCGAGAAAGACAAAGGCCGAGAAACCAAAGACCAGCTCTCTCATTGGTGAAGCGAGTGGAATTTCACAAAACAGACAAGTTACTTGGACACGAGCTGCTCTTTACAGATTGCCTTACAAATTCCAAATGGCAACGGCAAATGAGCTCTCAGCTCCTGTGACACTGCTGACGCTGAACCAAATGCCGCCCCGTCAAACTCTGTAGATGGTGCCTCTTGCGTTTTGCTCTTGCTCTTTTAACTTAATGTTGCTGTCCTAGGGAAAAAATTGTTGACCACAAGCAAAACAAAAGTGTGTGGGGCAGCCCAGTAAGCTGTCAATTAAATAAAGCCAGTGTTCTCATGATCAGATGTACTGTCCAGAAACCAGTTTTGTTGTTAAAGTCTAACTTAAGTATCATCTATTATTTTAGAGCTGGCTAAGGTTTCTGCACTAATTGCAAACAAATACCCAGTGTGAAATGCCATTATTCACTTTTTATGCTCAATTTGCTCACAACCTGGTAGAAGTATAATTTGTTCCTATTATAAACTTACATATTCTTTAAGTCATTCCCCTGTGGAGTCTTGAAACTGAGATACTGATGGATTTGCATTGAATGCCTCCTCAAGCCTTCCAACCCTGTATTTTTGCACTCTAGGTTTTTCCTCAATTTAGCTGCCTAAGGATTTTAGAATATGTATAAAAAGCTCCACAATAGTAACTTCTCCACATAAATATTTTGATTGCTATTTAAAAGAGGGAGGGATTTGTTTTTCTGTGTTCCTAATTACTGCATCACTTGACTTATTTTTCAAGCACCTACTTAACAAGGCCAGACTTAATTGAATTGCTCATTAGAAGACAGACGAACTGCGAAATACAAGCATTTTTATTCTTTCATATCATACTGTTCATTTTCACACTTCACATCTTGTGAACCATACCTGATTTTACAAGTTTCTGTGCTACAACTGCACAAACTCTGCAAATTGCTTGCTATTCTAAGGAAAGATTAAGACTTTTCAAGATTGTCTGATGGCAATGCCTGGAAAGCAAATTTGTGTCAAAGGAAGACCACCTGCCCTCTGAAAAATCAGACAGCTTCAAGATTTCCCTAGGTTAACACTAAATTATATACCATTACTACGGGGGAGGTGGAAAGAAAGAAATAATAGTTCTCTTTAAGTACTTCTATAAATATCTTTTATTTTAAAATCAGAAGACAAATTAAGATTAGATGTTTGGGGATTGCCCTCATTTATATGAAATTTTGTGCTTGCAGAGTGTAAGATTAGAGCACAAACCAATCGGAATCAACAGTAATACTGATGAAAGTCTATCCAAACCTGAGCTCAGAGGGTTCATGCAAACCAGTAAGCCAGCATCCTTCACAATATTCCTGCCCTATCTATAGCACTGACAGCATAGAGATTACATGATCTAGAAAACAAATATTGAAACAAAGGGATGCAAATAATTCCTTCCCATTAACAATTTGAGGCTTGCTGGTATGATGTCATTATTTTTGTTTGAAACACTCTTCAAATTAATTCTTTCTGTCCAGCACCTAATAACTAGGTGATATACACTCTCCCTCTGGTGTCTTTCTGTCAATTTAGTAAATTATGTGGGTGAAGAAGCATTTAATTTTCTGCCCAGAAAAAAGAAGTCGTCCTTTAAACTGACACAGGTAGGAAAACTTGAAGTTTGACCAGCCAGGCCTATCAATGTTTAAAGATTTTTTCCTTTCTGTAGTCTCCAATTAGTTTATAAAATGACACTCCTGACAGTTTATTGAAGAACAGATATTTCTAACACAGCAACAAAGGAGAATGAAAAAAATCCAAGTTCAAGTAGCAATAGTTGGGAGCAGAAGTCTAAATACGCATGTGTGTGTTTATATTCATGTGTACACACATATTTAAAGGTACTACTGCAAGTATCTCGGCCAAGAAAATGTAAACAGCACTACAAATTCTAGTTTTACACACAACTGCTTCCTAACTATGTCCCTCTCATCTAGAATAGTTTTGAGGGAAGCAGCTGGAAACCACTGCAGTAAACAGGGCCGGACAGAGCTAAGAGCCCATTCAGAAAACTACACCTACATCTTGTGATTGAGATGCTGTGAGCACTGGGTCTCTGCTTTTCTTCTGTGAAAATAAAGAAAGGGAACTTTATGAAAGACATTGCTATAGGCAGCTGTCCAAGGAAAAAAAAAAATAAAAAATTAGTCTTTTCCATTCATTCTTTTAAGGGAAATTAACTGTACTACTTTTCAAAGTAAGTTCGGCCAGACAGCCTTCCTGGATGTAAAAGACAACAAAGATGATGGGAGCAAGAGAGTAAATCTTTAACTTCTATTTAACCATCTTAACCATGTTAATGTGATTATTGCAGTAGACAACTTTATAAAGGCTAATCTAGAAACCTGCAGAACTCAAATCTCTCCCAGCCTTCAGCAGCCGACATTTTTACTTGATCCAAATTTCAAATCTCAGCAAAACACCATTAAGGCAGAAGAGATCGATTGTTGCCTGGTACAAGAGTACAGATCTTGTACAAACTAAGTGCTAAGCTAACGTTAAATGAGGCTGAAAATCCCAAAACATCCTCTTGCGACTAAGTGATGGAGTATGAAGCTTTTTCGTGACAGGATGCTTAAAAATAAAGAGAATTTCAAGAAGTCAAGTTCACACAACTGTAACACTAAAACACAGTGCTAAAAAGCACACTGTGATATTAAAAAAAACCAAAAAACAAAAAACAACAACAAAAAAAGAACATTGTTTTGCTTCATCAGAGAGCAAGTCCTTACAGACTGAAAAAAACCCACTGTGCTTCATGGTCTAAAGCCTGAATCAGAGACATCTCAGTCAAGCGATGTTTTGTTGAAAGATGATCAGTAAGCTCCTTGGCAGTGTCCTTCCAGAGAGGATGGCAATTCTAGCGGAGGAGGAGGGAAACAACTGCGTGGGGAGAGGAAAAAAAGAGAGTGCAAGGGGGAGTGGAAGAGGAATAAAGGAATTAGAGTGATCTCTCTGGTCTATCTCATTCAAGACCAATTGCTGCTGAAATGAAAACTAACATTTGAGACCCTGTTGCTAAGACTCGAAACAGCTACCAAAAGAAGAGGAAACACTAAAAGAGAATAAAACTCAAAAGATACAAGAGTTTACGATCAAGATTTGTTGTTACTTTGAAAAAGTCAACACCTTAAAGAACAAAATTCCCCTCTATTTACTAAGAAAATTGTCTTTTTCCCTTTTCCAAACTTCATACATACTTCCGTTAAATTGACTACATTTACAGTACAGATAAATTTTAAATTTAGATTAAATTCTCAGTTGCCTTCAATTCAAACATCTAATATTTCTAACAAATTATTCATACATCCTCTTGGCAAGCCTACTTCAGCTGTATCAACAGAAGAAAGCAGACACACAGAGGATTCCCCACTTAGAGTATTAGACTGCAAGAGTAAGTCTCCTGAGTTGGAGCACGATGCATACAAGTGTCAAGAAAGACCTCAATCACAGCTTTCATCCTGTAATGAAACAGTAGGACAGTGTTTTCCCTCAGTGAAGTCACTCTGATTTACATAACCAAGGACACAATCACGTTTGTCTGGCCGTGTTTCTCACACGTTCTATAAAAGGAAGACCAAGAGTCACACTGAAAGAAACAAACACGGACTCCACTTTTAAGAAAAAAGCAAAAAGGGTATGTCTGCAAGAGCCCCATACAAACACCCACCCAGCTCCGTGCTGGCAGCATGCTCAGAGAGAACTCATTTTTCTGGGCAACTCATAAGGCCAGCTCAGCTATAATAACTCTAAGAACTAAAATTCATTAAAGCAGCAGAGATCACAGTCTCTCCTGCAAAGATTCTTACAGATCTTGGTCTTGCAACCATTAATCAGCAACAATTCTCTTGAAAGTTTCCTTGAGTAACGATTCAAAGCCTGCTTACAGTCCCCTGCAACTCGGATGCCAAAAGCATATTGTTTGGTTGTGTTAATACACGATTTTAGGGTAAGAGTCAACATGGAAACATGGGTGTTTAGCCTTGATACATCATCTACGTTATCTCCAGAGTCAGGGAAGATAACACACTCCATCCTAGACCTGGTCTTTTCGTAGGGGATGAACTGCCCTGAGGAGCTGCTTGCCCTCTCCTCTGACCAGAGAAAGAGTCTGGGCTAGTGGCTCAATTTTTTCAGTGAGGTGATTGAGTTGCAAAGTCCCTTTTATCAGAGTGTTCAGTTTTATCAGTCTGTAAAAAAATTGGCTGCACAGCTGGACCCGACAAGGGTGGCTACATTCTTCAAATGTATTACAAAAGACAGCATGACACAATTGCCATGCTTAGATCATATTGAGAAAGTTAATTTAAAATATTGAAACATAGCTACTTCTTGCAAAAAGTTAAAATAAATTTCAACAAACTCCAGCTTTGTCAAGACTGAAAACTACTGCTAGGATAATTATTCACAGAGACTTTGTGCTTTAGGAGGAAGAAGAGTGAATAGAATAGGAACATCCATCTTTGTAAAATCATTGTTTCTGGTTTTAAATCTTACATAAAAACCTCCACTTATCAAGGCCTCAGAAGGAAGCTGGGAGAATTATTTTTGACAAAGAGACAAGTAACAGGTGAAAGGTGTGCGATGATAGAGTAAAAAATCTCATCTCTGGTGACAGAGGACTCTAAATTTCTGACAAATGAGTAAAATGTAGCAGCAGATGTTAATGGTAAGGTTCCTCAATATTAATAATAATTGCACCTGGTACTTCCATGGGCTGCAGTGACTTTCATCAGAGAACTGAAAAACACTGTTAGTTTTTCAAATTTCTCTTTCTAGAATGGTGGGGTCTAGCACGGCACAGAGTACTTCCAGCAAAAGACTTTGAGGGCGTCCAGCACAACACTAGAAGTGCTTAACATTCTGGAGAATGGAGTCCTCTGGCCTCATTGCAACCTTACAAGCAAAACAACACCGTGATGCAAAGGGCCTCTCAACAGCAAGAGCACGGTGCAAATGCAGAGGCAGCCAGCGAGAGATGCGAGGGGATGTGTTGAGATGGCACAGAGCTGACACTGACTTACATGAGCTGATTTGTGTCACTGCTGCTGTCGTAACCTAACAAACTGCACTGTCCTTAACTCCTCATCGCAAGAGCTCAAACAATTGGCTCTCTGGGGCTCTCACATGAAATCAGCCTGGTCTAATACACAGAAATGTCTAAAGCCAGTAAAATATTACCTTTTTAAAAACATGGTAACTTGGAGAATTTTTGGGCTGTAAATGAGAACATTTTGTCAATGTGAAACAGCATCTCCATGGTCAGATTCTCCAGGTAACTGGAGAATTCTAAGTAATGTTCTTTTAATTTTATGTATTTTTGAAATTCTGAACAATTGTTCCATGTGACCTACTGATAGCTATTTAAATCTATACCTTTACAGAACCCACAAGAATCCAAATAATTTTGTCCATGATAGTCTAATACACCTAGTCTCATATGAGTATCACTGCCATAAGCAGGACAAGTAACAGTTTATGACTCATTAAAAACACAACCACCTCAGCCTATTTTACATTAACATCTAAATAACATTAAACATAAAACAAAAATGAAAGCTACACGGCAGCCAGAAGTAAGAGAAAAGCCAGTCCCTGGGAGTAAGAAATCACACAAATCCTTGAGTCAAGCAGGAAAATGAATTCAAAACAACAGGGAGGAAATATATAGAGCAAGGGAAAGAATATGTCATAAGGTGTGAACCCACTATCTGCTCTTAACAATCCCAAATTTGGGTCAGCCCTGTACTCCTCCATTAATCCTAAGACATCTGTGGCTGTATTCCTTCCCTCATATCCATCTCCACTAAGGACCACGTGGTCCTGTTCTCCAGTGGCTGGTGTCCTCTCCTGCTCTTTGACTGCCACCTGCCTTTCTTTTCCGTATTTAGAGCATTGCATAATAAAACCATACGATGAAGAGGAGTTAAATGCCTGTCTTGGCTCACCCTCATAAAAGTTATTTCTGTTATGGGGCTTTCTCCCTTTCCTCTCCTCATCTGGCAAATTCAAAATGACTTGACATTTTCCATTGTGATTCTGCATGAGCAAATGATAGTTTCTCAACAGGGAGCTAGAAAGGGGTGAAATGGGTTTCTAGATAAAAGCTACTAATTGTGATGAAGCACCTGTGACCAAACAGCAGCAGGGAGCTGTGGTCAGCAGGGTTACACCTCCAGCCCTGAGGCCACTGCTCAGAGCCAGCCACTGCTGAAAAACAAGGAGTGGGAATCAAAGCAGAATGGGGAACTGATAATGCCACGGAGAGAAGGGGTGCTGGGAAGGGCTTGCAGCACCTCTAAGCGCAGGGAAGCCATGTTGCTCCACATTTGGTTTCACAGTTCCAGGGACCCCCAGAGCAGCACAATTAGAGGTTCAGCACAAGGCAGAACTTAGCTCTTACGCCTTCTTTAGTAATTTTAGTCACTGTATTTCCTTCTGACAAATTTAAATAAAAGAGGCGATTTTTATCTCAGTAGTGTAGCAGCACTGGCACCCACTCGGTGTCTGTGGGGACAGCAGCAACACGAGTGTCTCACTCTCCCTTGTCCATGTCCTTCCTGCACAGAGGGATGGCATCTGCTCCCATCCACAAACACTAATTCCTCTGCTGGAAGAGCCACCAACATCTTTTGACACTTGTAACGCGGAGAATTGTCCTCCATGGAGCAAACTGAAGCCATTAACTCATTTCACACAGGCCGCTGAAGCCAGCACATACAAATGGCAAACTGGGCAGCCCTCAGCCAAACGACCTAAAGGCCAAAGCCTCTGTCTGTTCTTATCGCTCCTGAAATCAAAGCATCCCACTTGACAGGAGTTCAGTTGAACACACACCTGGAACACTGAATCATCTGTTCAACAGAAATAGTTCAGCATTCCCTAAGTGCAATTTGGAAACACTGTTTTTTACTAGTTTACCTGTTTCTGAAAACAAAGACATCTACATTTATTTGAGGAAAAAGGGAATCTTATGGAAAAGATTAAAAAACGTTACTTTTAGCAAGGAAATAAACTAAGTTTACTCTGGGCAAAAAAAAAAAAAAAAAAAAAGGGAGTAGCAGGGTATCCCTGACATGACCAAAGCGCTATGTATCTGTAATTCCCCCTGACCACACAGAGCTGAGGTGCACGGCATCCCATGGAGCACCCCTTTGGAAGTTAGTCAGCTCCTGAGACAGGAAAGAGCAGTTTTACTCCATATTTCTCTTCAGCACTCCTACCAACATCAAAGGTACCTCTGTTGAATTAAATAGCTCTAGCAGGATAAAATTAGTATGCAAAATATACAGACTGAATCAACCAGGTATGTCTGTGCATAATTCCACTTACAATTCTCAAATATTAAAAAGACACCTCTAAAGAAGCCATTCTAACAAAGCTTTATAAAATCCGCTCTTGGTTTTACAAAGTATGAGAAAGTAAACCATTGAAAAAGGCCAGAAATACTTCAGAGCTCGAATTATGAGAAATATTCACACGAAACAACAGCCATTTTTTTTTTATCCTGTTCAGAGTCTTAAAACATGCTTATCAGCGGAGAATCGGCAAAAAAAGAAATTTCCTGCCTTTTCATTCCAGTACAAACTTGCAAATCTTGATCCTTAATAGGCTGACCAGAGTTTACAAAACTTTTCATGAGAATACACCAAACTAGAGGGTATTTGCATGGATGAGTCAGAACAATAGGGATCTCATTGCATCGTGGGGCTTGACTGCACACCCCTGAAATGTTGCTCATCTTGAAATCATCAACAACTTTCTCCGATTATCTTTTCTTCTAATACCATAATTCAAATGTGAAATTTAGTGAAACAATCTCCTAACCAAACTTGGGTCAGTTTTTGCAGTTCTTAGCTACAATCTGTATGAGTTCCTGCTACATGAGATCTGTAACTTGGCTACGTTAAAAGCAATATCTGGATCCAGCAAAGATAAAATGCCCTGTGCAAGTAAGGAGGGCCCCCATAGGAAGGCAACAGCCTGGTTTACTCACACAAACTAAAAAAGAATAGGGAAAAATCTGTAGTATTTTATCAACAATTTCCACTTCTGTGTAAGTATGAGAAGATAAAGACATCGTAAATACAGTCATGCTCTAGCTCTCTGAGAAAAAAGTAACAAATAAAATTAGAAATCAAAACTGGAAAGGCCTGTTGCTGTCTGGCTTTTCAGAGAACATTCGTGTTAGCGTCCGGGACTTCCCAGTCACATGATACCACAAAATGATGAACTTCAAGACTCCAGAGAAGCTGAGTAGCCAAAGCTACTTTAATCTGTTATTTTCTTTAATGAATAACAGTATCAAAGCCAGAAAGAAAATGACAGCAGCTGACAGTGTGGGTGGTGATATAGAAAAATATGGAGAAAAAGAATTCTAAGTATTTTTTTTCCCCCTAATATCCCATAAACCACATGCATATACCACATGTATTTAAAGGCTGGTGACCAAAATTAGTCAACATTGTAGCTTCCTATAACATAATCTTGATATTTATAGGGTGGATCCTTGATCTGACCAAAACCCCTGTCCTTGACTCTGCTTTATTATTATGCCCAGAAGATTTCTAACCCTGCCAATAACACGTAAGAAGGCTCTGCTGCTAATGACCAATACCTTCATTTTTTATTTTTTTCTCTGAAAGACCTTTATTTCTACATACAAGAGAATGAGGAAATGCCTGTGCAGCCTCAGTTTTGCTTTCTCATGCCCATGTATTGGGACACATAGATGGAACTTAACTCATAGGATAATCTCATTCTGTTGTGCCCCAGGAGTCCCCTGCCTCGTTCCTGGAGATACCAGCACCAAGGAATAACGAAATACTAATGTTACGTTGAACAGCTTGGGTATTCCCATAACTGTTCAGGTGCACATGTGTAAATGCATAAAAACACTCACACAAAACAGCAGCTCTGAGCCACAGCCATAAAAGCTGAGCCTTAGCAAGAATAATTTCATCTTTAAAGTCATGGATTCATAATTTTTTTAGTATTGATGATGGCAATTAATTAAATTCTTATCAAAATTTGGTATGTACTTCATCAATCTCTGTATTTGACACTTTTTTAAATAATGGTGGGCAGTAAACACGGACCCCTTTAAAAGAATCCGGTGCTGTGTTCAGTGAATTCGGGGCTATTACAGCTGTTTCAGGGTTAAGATTTGCAAGAGGTGGGAGCTAACACGCAGGCAGAGCAGGCATTCAAACTGGGAAAACTTTGTCCCAAAGCATTTTGCTCCATGCAAGCAACAATCAGGTTCAGACATTATCATCAGCGCTTACGGAGCAAGCCTCCCATTCCGAGCACTTATCCCTCAACTCGCCTCAGCAGCCACATTGTCACCCCCAATCTACCCACACCCCATGCACCACCACCCAATGGACAGCCAGGGGCCCACAAAACTATAAAATACGAGTAAATCTTTCAGAACACTCATTTAGAAACTACGAAATCACGTGATTATAAGCAGCATCGTATTCCATGCTAAAGATTGCTTTTTTTGTAGTTGCTTAAACACTCAAGGACAAAGCAAGAATCTGATAGAACTCCACAGCTGGATCTGATATCTTGAACATTCCATTCTATCTTGAAATTTGCTTTTCTTCTTCAAATTAAGTTCTCTGATTACAAACGAGATCTAAACTCCTCCTGGGGTTAATCTAATAAGCACAAAATAAAAACCAAAAAGAGAAAAAGTACCTTCAAAGCAGATATTTGCTCAAAACCTGGAGCAGTTGCCATGGAAATCATATTCTTTTGATCCATAAATATCGTCAAAATAGCATGAGTATTTGAACCAGGTCCAGCTAATTTGAAATCAGAAAATAAGAGGGAAATGAAAATGACAGAAGAAAAAAAAAAAGGAGGGGATAAGCATCTCAAAAAAGTTACCTCCTCTTTTCAAGCTTTCTTCCTAAGTCTATGTTTTCCAAATATTCATTTTAATCATTATTTAAAGATAATTTAAAGTGCTGAACAGGCAAAAGTCTTAAACAAAGAGACTAAATAAAGGGCAAGATTGTTGAATATTGCATAACATATCAGCAGTATGAGTACGGTGTGCATTGTTAGTTGTACATAGCTGTACAAGAAAGTATTATCGAACCTGAGCACATCTGCATTTAAACTTGTGAACAGATAATTTACCTCAACAGGATTGGTCATCTTTTTAAGTACTCAAGAATCTTTGCCAGGAAGTAAAGGCTACATCAAACCTTCATAAACGCCTTAGAAATCCAGGCATCTCGGGGAAGACTTCACCGCACATCTCTATCTGTTACACCCAACCCCAGTGAGACTGTTTGTCTCACACGCACAGATTCTACCCGCAGTCTTGAAACACTTTCCCCCGAACTCCATTTTGCACTTTAACTGCCTTAGTTATGACCACGATCCAGTTTGAGAACTGGCTGTGCTATTTTCGCTACTTTTACTGAGATCGCAACTGAGGAAAGCCAGCTTAGGTTAACCAGCGCTCCCTTTGGCGTTATGGCTGCTACACTGCCCTAAGCGTGCAGCAGCCCATTCCTCCACGGCCTCAAGGGAAAGGATGTCTGTGTTCACAGGTGGCAGGGGAGAGCACCATGGCAAGAGGAACTACACCTGGAAATTGAGAGGGATGATTGGAAATTTATTCTAGGCTCAGTTTCTAGAGCTTACCCAGGTAAACAAATTCAGGAGAGTGAGGCGTTCTTCAGGATAACTCTCATTACTTCCTGTTTTCCTTGAAGGACTGAAACAGCTGAGCTTAGATTTCCTGTCTCTGGAGAGTAGTTGGAGATAGAGATGGCTCATCTAGATCAATTAGATGGGGGGGCTAATTGGTATTGTGTAGGGTTATTTGGAAATATTCAGACTTGTACCTCGTGCCCCTCTCACCTCCCTGCACCCCAGCTTCCTGCACAGGAAGAGTTTGAGAACAGCTTTGGAGTTTGCTGGATGAACACACTGCAGAACAGCCACCGCAGCTCCTTCTCCAAGCAACATCTGAAGGCAGGAAGAATTCTTTTTTCTACTTTGAAATCATACTTATAAAAATACGGTTCTGTGACCTGCTTCATCCTGCAATCTCCCAAGTTTTCTCAGACAGGCCTTGCAAAATAACTTTGGGAATGGAAGAGTTATTTTTCATTCACTGAACTGGCAATAGTGTAAGATGTGTTCTTTCTTTTCTGAAGAAAACTGCTGCTTTCCAGGTCTTATTTTATCTTACAAAATGGTGCTTCATTGGGGTGAAATAAGATCAGTAAGCTCTGCCTTACAGCACAACCTACCAGAGCAGGAAGGGGGTTGTGAAAAGCAAATACTTTTCTCTGTGCTGTACCAGAAGAGATCTCTAAAAAGCCTTTACCGCCAGATGTATAATTTCTTTCTTTAAAGATACTGCCTTCAGAGCCAAAGGGATGTGGTGATGAGCACAGTAAAAAAAAAGGAAAAACTGACGTTGAAATGTAAAGTTAAACCGCTGAATTGTCCAGTCAGAGGGGTAAAACAAACAAGCAAACAAACAGAAAACCCACACACTTTGCTCAACTACACAAAAAAAGACAATAAACCAGAAAATAATAAATAGCTGCATGAAATAAAAGGCAAAAAAGCCCTGAGAACTGAACTGAAATGCAACGTAGCTATTTTATTGATGATGCTGTAATGAAATGGTCAAGTTGCTTAAAACTGCCTTGGCTTTGTGAAATAATGTAAACAAAAATTTTCAAGAAAAAAAGAAAACAAAAAGTCAGCCTTCCAAAACAGATTTATTAGGAAACTCTCACTTGTGGTCTAAGAATTATTTTACAACATCATCTCCTGTTTATCTTATGTATGAGATCAGTACGAGAAAGCTGTTACCCACCCAAAAATGAGACATGTAGAAGAGAAAAGCATACTTTTGTTACTACAAAACACCTGCATTACAAAATATTTTAGATGTTCCAGTGGAGGCCCAAGTGTGCCAGGTGCTGTTTTTGAAGGTGTATTCCTTTGCTGTGAGGAAGTCCTGGGTAAGACCTGACAAAGGAAAGAAAACTGCCACCATCTGTACACCCTGCTTTCCTTCCTGCACGCTTCTGCTAACATCCTTTCGGGCAGTCTTGAAGATTCAAAGGCACTTTCTGCTTCTTCTGTCACCAACAAGCACCCAAAGGTGTTTGAGGCAGCACCTGGGCAGGTTTGAAGGCAACAATTGGGGCTGGTGTGTGGTTTAGCAGGGAGCACCCACGTACAGAGGAGCTCAAGGGCTCCTGCTGAGCTGCTACTGCCTGTAAAACAGAGGAGAGGATGAGGAGCCAGCAGTGCCACAAACTGAGTGGAGCAGTAGCAAAGAGTAGCTGTGGTCAGGGGCTGCATCTATACACGTGCACTTCCTGCTCCACAAGGCAGCTGAGATCTATGATAAATGTGAGTGATTTGTTGTCACTGCTTTGGAACAAAGATATCCCAGAGGATTTATTTGGAAACATGGCTACACACTGTTACCAAATTTATGCTGGAGATCAGGGAGGAAAAGAAGAAGGAAAAAAGCCAGGGCCCATCTAAAATATTATTTCAGGATTAGTCAAAGAAACATCTGAATGCAAATTTAATGTCATCAAGGACAGGACTTATTGCCGATGTCCATCAAAGGATGAGATGAAATAACTCCAAAATAGCTAAACAGTGAATAAAGATACATTTAATATAAGCAAATGTTTTTCCTATTAGTTAAAGTGGAAGAATATTTCTAAAATTTCAAAGCAATTTGTCCCCAGATCAATAAAGACATGCATTCTTGGGGCAATCCAATATGCATAAGAGCATTTATATGGGAACACATTTTGTGTGCAAGTCTTTGCATACTAGGATCCTTATTTACCATTTTTACTTGTATCCTGTAATTTTTTTTTCTTTTTACCCTCAAAACCACTAAAACCTATATATTAGTATTCCAGGGCACCAATTAGTCTTTTTTGACTGGAAAGACCTAGGTGCAAATACGTTATAATAAAATCTGTTTGGTGCATTAGTGAGAGCTCCCTGTTGGCTTTCCATATTTTGACACTTCTTTTCAGAAAGGAATACAGGAATAAATTATTTTAAAAGGTATGTGCCTCACAGAGTTGCTTGAGGCACGTGTTATCTCGCTGCTACATATTCCTTGGCATATGCCTTTTTTTTAATAAGAAGTTCCTGAACAAACACAGTATCTTTTGTTCAGCAAAGGAAAAACAAATTATTCCCATTCCATTTACACTGTGTGACTGTTATGTAGAAAAATCACACTACAGCTTGCTTTCTTTCTAAAGAGAGGTAGGCCCAAAAAGCAGATCTTCAAGCAGGCCGATTTGTTGTGCTGAGGAACGCCACAGGTAGGTGTAAATTAGTCAGAAAATGGTCACAGATGGTAAGGAACTGCAACATATAAGAGTTCATACACTACAACCAAAAATTATGCAAAACAAAACATAGCTAAAGAATAGAAGAGTAAGTTAAAGGTGATCTGCAAAAGGTGTTTGCAGTTTTCTCTACACCTACAGCTTTCCCGGCACCTACCCTCACGAGGCACAGCTGGAGGAGGCTTGGAGCAAGGCACTTAAGCAGCCCCATTCAGCTGCCCTCCACAAATTCCCCTCTCCAAACCCTGGCAGTCCTGGCATGTCTTGGCTCATTTTCCACCCAAAACCACGCAAAGATTTAGCTTGGCCCTCCCCGTATAATAGACCCCCAGTACCTCTGCTTACAAAAAGTGCATGGAAGATATTTTAGTTTTTAAAGAGAGACAGGTACACACACCTGATCTATACTGCTCCTGAGACATCATCCGTAGTCCTGCTTTAGTCTCGCTGCACTTTGCTCTTTCCCACTCAAGAATTGTATTTCAATCCTACACAATAAGCAGTCCAGGGAAAGCTGCTGCTTCCTTGTGCTTTGCAGTGTCAAGCATCCCTTCCCATGGTGCAGTAAAACAGCAGATGCTCTAAAGGTGTCTGACAGCTCAATGCCCACCTTCATATTTCACTGCCTAAAGTCTGGGAAGTGTTTGTTGCCACCAAGGCTGACAGCAGCAGGGATTCACCCCGAGGAGCAGCACCAGAGGGAACAGAGAAAAAAGATTCCCTGGCTCACTCCGTAGGATCACAGCAGAATAACCCAGGCTGGCAGGGACCCCAGCCCGGCCTCCTGCTCAAAGTTAATCCGCTCTTCCCAGTGACTGAATTCTCTGCCTCGATAACTGGAGAGCCCCAGCCATGCTGGCTCCCACAGAAGCAGACACATACAAACTTCTACACAGTTCTGAGATTTTCTTTTATTCATTTATTTATGAGCATGGGGAGTATTTGAAAGTATTCCAGACCAAATTCTTCTTTAATTTCCATTCCCTGCAAGCCTAATGATTTCAGCGTGGAATTTCCTGCAACTGTAATGAAATTAGTCCTGTCCTTTGAAAAAAAGTCTGAGACTTCAACTAGGACTATAAAAAAGAAATAAAACTATAAAAAAAAAGTTCAACACATCCCCAGCGCAGCAAAGCAATGAATGTATGGACCCTGTGAACCGGCACCACCCTTTCTCCAAAATTGTTTTCAGATTATGGCCCTAGAAAATAAGGATTGTTTTAATGAAATTTGTCCTGAAAAAAGATTTTAAATTATATGAATGGTGACATCATCCTGAGTTATTTTTTAAAATCTGATACAAGTTTTCAAACTAGAAATTTTGTTCTGTCAGAGGTTACTTAATTGAACAGTATCAGTTTGAAGCATCATTTTGAAACAGATCTTTTAGTCCTATCCTTAAATTCTTTGCATGATTGCTTAACAATACAGAAGAAAGAAAATTTCCAAGTAGAAAACATGAGTTTAAAAATCAAAATCAGCTCTCATAGAGTGAATGAATGATACCATCATAGAAATTCTTATTGGAAGGGATCCCAAAAGGTTTTCTTGTCTAACCTCCCACTATGAACCAGAGCGTAACCACCACTAAATCAGATCAGACATTTTGCAATTTTCTAGAGAACCTGCAAGTGCATAGACTCCTGAATGTCTGGGTAATATCTCCCTGCTGCACTACTCTTCTAGCAAGTTTTATTTTAATCCCCCTGAAGTTCTACCTAAACCTCTCAAAACACAGTTTATGATCATTATTCAACCCTGGTAAGACTGGGTGTGGAGTACAGTGCCCAGTTTTGGGTGGCCTGATTCAAAAAGAATGCTCAGAAACTTGGGAAGGTGCATTGAAGGACCACCACTGTGGACAAGGACCTCCAGCACACGATCTAAAAGGAAAGGCTGAGGCACTTGAACCTACTTAGTCCGTTTGAGAAGAGGATAAGGAGCAATTCAAAAGTGACTCCAAGCTTTGATGGTAGCATTAAAGATGGAGCTCAAGCTTCCAGACAGAACCAAGGCCCAGAAGTCTCTTGCAATCAATATTTCTTTGATGCTACAACTCCTAGGGAAAAAAAAAATTGGCCTCTACATTAACTCCTGAGGCACTCTGCTCATGGCTGTCCAGCATCCCTTTCAGCCTGGCAGGAGAGTCAGTTTTGAGCCCACCATTATCCAGTCCATGGTTCCCAAGTTTCTCACTGTCCTACAATTTTATTCTGAAGTCAGAAAATTCTTCTGACTACAAGTCCCCGCAGGTGAATTAGCACAATGCTCCTGCCATCACAAAGGTGTCAAGGCAAAGAGAAGAAACAATATAAACAGGCATGAATTAAAAGCTGTGAGCTTTCACAGACCACATTTAGAAAAAATTTCCTTGTGCATGATCAATCTTGCTTTATTATGCCTTGTTAAAGAATAGTTACAACATCACTTTGTGTTATGCAAATACTAGAAAAAAAACCCCATAGAAAACCTTAAAAATAGGTCACTTGCATGATTTCTAAGTTTTGCCATGGGAAAAATATAAAAATATCAGTTGCACCAAGTGCTGTCTTTTTTTTTTTTTCTTATGTGCCTGTAATGGTTCCAAGGTCTGTTTACTTCTTCTGAGAGTTCCAGGAGGGCTTTTGTTAAAATAAGAGATTTAAACTTGTTCAGTAAATCTGTTATGATTGTCTGAGCATTGTTAAACAATTCATCATATTGGCAATAAACATTTGCAGCACACACTATAATGGTTCCATGGGACTTTATAATGGGATATGCTGAGAATACATATGAAGAATACCACCAAAAGAAATCCCATTAGCTTAACAAATTGCAGAACCAACTACAATCACTTTTTTTTCTCTGTTGACATATTTCTTTTTTTCTAAAAGCTAAGCAACTGCATCACAAACATTTCCTTTAAAGAAACAAAAACAACTAACAGCAAGCAAGTTCAGATATTTGGATGCAGATCTCTGCACATCTCATCTGTTACTCCTCAGTGTGGATGCAAGCTTCAAATTTGGGATGATATTTTGTGCTGTACGTGGTGAAAAGCAGCGAGTCACAGATGGAGCCTCCCTGCCTGAACTCTCTATTCCCCTTTGATTTCTGGTCAGCATTTTCAGCGTAAAGGGGAATAGATGAACTTTGCGGGCTCTGAAGATCTGCAGACTGTGCACCTTGGCATGTGCGCGAGGGAGGCAGGGGGGAGCCGGCAGGAGCTGCAGCAGCCCATTAAATAACTTCGTCATGTGAATTATGTTGCTCCGGCACCAAATACTTACTTCATCTTTCACCGGAGCATTCCAAGGGCACTGTGAATGGGCTGCTCCTATGTTCAATGTATCTTTATGTATCTTTCTAACTTAAAATTCTTTTTGCTGTTTTTTGGGCATGGGGGTTTGTTATTGCTGTGTATTGGCTGGGGTTTTTTGTTTTGTTTACACAGATGCAATCAATAGTCTCCTGTTCTCATTTTCTTCCCCTCCCCAGGGATTTTCCTGTGTGTAATGGATACTTGATAACATTAGAACTGAACCACCTTTTGAACCCATAAAGGGCTTTAAATTAAACCATAAGACTTTTCTCCCTTACAGAAAAATTTATAGAGTGTTAGCAAAAGCGAAAGAAAATTCACAAGAGTCCCTTGCTATTATTTTCTAAACAGTAGATTTCTTGTTCTGTTTATTTTGTATCTCTCAGGTACCAGATTAATTCCTGGAACAAGCAATGTGGTTTTTGTCAAAGGAAATCCCCAAAAACAGGAAGCTATGCAGAAATGTACAGTAATCTTTTGCTCCAGTAACCTTAAACATTTACTTTAAGGAAAGAATTAGAAACAATTGACAACAAGTAGGTGAAGCAGAAAGGTGCTGTGTATTTATTGTTTCTGCCATGAATTTCAGTGATCCAAATGTTTCACGCACATTTCTTCTTCTCCCACAAACATAAATCACTAAAACTGAGTTTATAAATTACAGGGCAGGGTCACACCAAAGACTAATTCCATCTTCACCTGGACATCAAAATATTATCCTCCCATATAACAAAGTCAAAGCTCAGTGTAGGTTCATCAACGCCTTTCAAACACTAACAATCTCCAAGGCATTCACGGCTTGAAAGCCACGACCAGAATGAGTGAGAAAGATCAATTAAAACAACAAGTACATCTCAGAAGATATATTATGCTTTCATAGAAGATTTGTTCATAGGAATAGAGGAGAAATCCGTCGTACAGATTATCCACCATAAAGTACTTGCTTAACTATTTAACTTCTCAGCAGCACAACAGCTTGGATTCAAATGTCAGCCAGTGTGAGTTTATTAATACATATGAACATGTATTTATCTTGCATGTATCATCTTCTGCTTCTTTCCTTAAGATACACGAGCTTGTGGCCTTTCACACAGAGTACTCTGGGACAGCAAAGAGGAATAGGAGAGCTGTCATTCATTCACAGCACACGAAATCCACACCATCTGCGTGAAGCCTCTTTGATATCCACACACGGGGCCACAGAGGGAGACTGGGGAGAAAAGAAAACTAAATCCTTTGAATAGCAGTTCACAAACAAGCACAATTCCACAGAAATGTAAAACCGAGCACAGAAACCAAATTTTTTTTCTATTCTAGAGCCTGTGTTACTAAAAAAGATACGTGTATTCCATACTCACCTAGCAAAGGTTCTTTTGCTTAGTTTTGGTCGAAGGCAACCACTTGCCCTTCACAGAATAGCTGCATTTTGAAGCACAAATCTCTAACATAACAAGAAACACAATTGCCTTCTAGAATTGTTCAAATACAACCTGTGGGACAACTAACAAAAATGTTATTTATGGACTTAAATGAAGCAAATTTACAAATACTTCATTTATACATTTGGGGATAACTAAATTTTGAACTTCTGGCCATTACTTCAGTGCAATTCCTCTAGATGAAAAGCTTTGCCTGTCCTAAGGTACATCAGAGATCAAATATTCATCCCAAGATGAATAATCTTCTAGTTAGCATATTTGCATTTTCTCATAAATAAAGCATGAATTATTCTTCAACTGACAGGGGACTTAATCTCTCAGCTTTGCTTGAAATTACATGTTTTAGTGTCTGAAATGAAAAAAAAAAAAAGGCTCCTTCAAGACTTAATTTAGTGTAAAAAGCTATTATGTTTTTCTTTCTTCCATATTTCTAAAGTGTAGAAGACAAACTTCTGAACACAGTATGATTTTTTCACAAAATGGATAGAGAATCAACATAAGCAACAAGAGTTTCGTCAAAGCATTCCAAAAACATGGCAGAGAACTAAGAGGAGGTTGCCCTGTAGTTAATCCTAGCAGGGTTAAAGGCAGAACTTCGTAGGTTCAAAGCCCAGCACAACTTTTCTGGTAACATGGCATTAAAAGCAACACACACAGAAGCACAAGTTACTTCCAGAACTGTCCCGAGTTTCAAGGTCATCAGCCATAAAGTCCATATGTAAAAAGCAGTGAAAATGCAGTGCCTTGGGCATTTGTCCTTATTTTCTTTTGCACATTTTCTTTATTAACTTCTTGAACAATCAATTTGCAGTTCTGACCATCTCCTACAGATGTGGCAGCTGATTTACATGAGTTCAGGACACTACCATTGTGTCTGTTCTTTAAAAAGTTTTAAGAACGCTAAGACATCTTATACAAATCCAGAGCAATTAAAAGAAAAACGATTTGGGTGATGAGGTTTTTATTGAGGGATGGTGAATCTTCTGCTGCTCCTGAACTGCTCCTTTCCAGCAAAGACAACGCAGAGTTTTTCCTGTAGGTTTTTGAATGCTATAAATCCTCAAATGGACTTCTTTGATGCTTCTAAAGGCTTTCAAATGGTCTTACTTTCAGAAGCGTAAACTGATTCTCTGAAAACTGTTAGTGATTAGGCGCTTGAATTTTGACACAGTCAGTGCTTTTGAAGCCACTATGACTTGCTAAAATGCACTCAAATACATTCTAAAGTTTGACTTGAAAAATAATTACTTACAGATTCTCAATCAGTGAATTACAGGATAAAGCAGCAATCAATATCACAAAAATTAAAAATTTATGAGGCAGTTAGCATTCAACCAGAAGAATGCAGTAACCTTTAGTTATTTTAGCTGGAAATGTAATTAGCTGAATCAAAACTAAATAATCATGGCCATTCACAAAACATAGACAGATATTTAAGGCAATTTTTGCCTCAGACTTGGTTTAAGAAAATTGGTTTGGCCCAAAAGACAAACCAATGTTTGCTGGCTGAGGTGTCCAAGCAGGAAGTTACCCCAGGCTGGATGCAGAGCAAATGGAGAAAGCCAAGAAACTCCCAGAGGAGGCCAAAACATGGCTTGACTGAATCACTTCCTGCAGTGGCTGCTGCTTCATTTATTGCCAGCTCAAGTTAAAGTCAGACAGCTCCAAAACCACATCCTAGATCATCGCCCAAAATTAGAAGGGAATACCTCGTTCATTGCATGTATGCATAGGTACTGAATATACAGTAATTTGACTTCATTCTCAATACCACTCTTCCTAAAAATTAGCTACATAATCTTGAAAAGGTCTTCCACACTAAGCACGTGGTCAAAGTCTGAACAGGGAAGCCACGTGACTGACTTGTTCAGGGGCACTGCAGCCCTATCCCGGGAATTTAGAGTGCCCCAGAACCTTTGGGAAGCTACAAACATGCAGGAGATCCTTAACAGCCACAAACCTGCTTCCCAACAGGAAAAGATTAATGGTGTACATGGAGCTTGAAGGTGCTGCACTGCCTCACAACAGGGAAAAGAGCACTCACAAGTGACACAGCAGTAATTCATTGTCACGGGCAGGATATTCCTCCGAGCCTGGGAAGCTCCTGAAGGAGCAGCCACAGCTACGGTTATGACAATGGGGAATGTTAACAATGCAAAACAGAGAAGGGAAAACACAGCTAACAGCGGTTGAAAGAAATATTAGAAATAAGAAAGTTGCCTGCAAGCAATGTTTTCTCTTGCAAGGGCCAAATCCATCTAGTCTGTCTCAATCTGCATGAAGTTATCTAATTCATATTTGAAGCTTCCTCGTATTTTCAGTAATTATGCAGTAAGAACAATTAAAGCCGTTTTTCCTTGCAAATATGCTTACGAAATCGTTTTACAGTTGTATTTAGCATGCAACCTCAGAAACAAATTATTGGGAGACTGGTATAACATCGAAAGTTGCCTTTACTAAAGACAGGAGTCTAACAGTTTTGTGAAAATACGAATACAAAACTTAAATGTGCACCAGTCAACAGCTACCATTTTATAGTTATTTTATTGCCATCAACTCAAGCTCCCGCAGAATAAAAAAAATTATAATCAGGGTGAGAAAAGCGACATTTAAAAGTAGGATGTTTTGCTTTCCTATGTTCCCTAAATATTCTAGAAACAGCAAGAAAAACCGCTCAAGACACAGGCCAACAATCTTTAGATGGGCTAAATATTCAGATCCCTCTTCAGCTATCATATAATCATTATTACAAGTTTTTGATCCACTTCTTTAAAAGATTCTTATGATAGAAAGTAGTTGTTTTTTGGTTTTTTTAATTTAAAACCAGCAAAAAGGTCTATATGCAGAAATCCTAACTCATAATAAATATGAACATTTAATCAGTTGTCACAACTTTTACTTAAATTAATGCTTACACTTATTTACCCAACTCTCAGGCATTCTGCACTAGGTCCTTCATAGCAATTTTTCCACCTATTTAGAAGATCTGAGATGGGCATGCAGAAACTCAGGTTGAGCATCCAAGGGGGAAAAAGTGATAAATTCTTTTACATGACAGTGTTTATTTTTATTTTTCCAATGCATTAGAACAAAATGTGTTCATTTTGATAACATTCTCTTTCAAAACTCCTGTATTTTCTTTTTTCTCCTGTCCCTGTTCTCTTAGCCGTCCTTCATGGAATTTGTGTGCATACTGACATGAACACACCCACAGCAAAGCTGAGATCCTAAAAAAAGCGTGCCACTGCCATCAAGCAACTGATGTCCAACCCTACCCACCAAGAATAACTTCGAAATGACAATTATTTTTCCTTGCCCTAATTGAAAACTCCTTGCAATTTGAGATTTCTCACCAGGCAGCCTGCAGTCGGGGGTGCACAGCTGGGCATTCTGTTGATGACTGTGGCTGGGGTGGCAACTTCACAGTCAGAGTTGCCCATCGGCCTTGCTGTGAGCTGTTCCATCTGGGCACTCACACAAAGCCCCTGATGCCGTGTTTTGTTTAGCCTTTGTTTAGTCAGAAAGTTACGTACTCTGGGTGAACAGTATATTGGAGAATGCAGTCAAGCAATTACTGGAAACTACAGAAGCAATAGATGTTGTTGAGTTATTAAATTAAATTTGCAAGAGAATGTCTATGTATTTAATTAGAATCTGACAGCAGTGCTTATGCAGGGAAGTTATAGCTTTACAAAATATCAATTAGTATTTTAGCAATAAATTGTTATCTTATTATCTTGCTTTAGTCGTTTTGTTAAATGCTATTTAAGAGACCGCCATCTTTATAACCAGGATAAGAGTGGCAGCTCATTTGGAGAAAGAGCAGACTATTTCTACACCCACATTTGAGAACCAGTCTCGTCTTTAATTGCAGCACACCTGCTGCTGCCACGGCAAGTCACAACTTAACCCTTTTCAGACTGAATTCTTCAATTCATGAGCCTCTCCTCCACACAAACCGAGGCAGAAGACACTACTCAGAATCAACGTCCCATTTGGATAGTACTGGCCGCTGCTTTGTTTACCGGCGTTCCCTGAATTCTCAGGATGAGCTAATGACAGGACCGGTGTGTCAGAGCTTGGGTTTTGCCCTATGCCCCGACTGGCATGTACAAACACACAAGCTGGAAAGGTGAGCTGAAAACTCAGAAGGAAAGCTCTAAACTTGAGCCTAAACTCCTACTTTCTTAGTAACAATTTCCCTGCTAGAGCTTCCAACATTCACTTTTTATTTGTGACTTTCACAGTATTCCTCAATGCTTTCTAGTTTCCCAAATAACCCAGTGGTGCACATACAGTAACTTGAGCTTCTATCCAATTTGCACACATAGCAAGTGCAGTTGAATAATCAGCTATTTTTTTTTTTTCAGCAAACAAACGTGGAGGAAATAAGAAAATACAAACATTTTGGGGCATGAATAGTTAAAACTCTCCTCACTGAACAGCAGCCAACATCAATTTGGTGATATAATTCCTTTGTTCCCCAAAAATGTAGCGAAAGTATGAGCATGGGGGTGAAAACAGACAGCTTCAAACACATTTGAGGTCATTGCAATCGTGACCATTACCTTCCAGCACCCTTGTAAAAGAACTATTCATGACACTAGTCAAGAATAAGTAGATCCCAGGAGGTGATTTTTTTTAGCTACATCACTAATTCGAGCATAAAAAGGAAGTAGACCTTAAAAATTAAGAGTAGCAAAGAATAATTTAGCAGTACCTAAAGAGTGATTGCTTTTTCTGTTATCAGCACCGTGTCTCTCTGCTACATCTTCATTTAACAACAGGATTGTGGAGGAGTAGGTTAGTTGTGCCTGAGGTGATGGGTGAGGAGGACCGAGAAAAGTATCAAGAACATCATTTCCTCACTAACACAGTCACAAGTTCGATCCTCTCGTCACTGCAGTCAGACATGCAGTCTTGCACGATGCAGGAGAGGAGGTGGTGTCATTTACACTTTTGCAGAATGTTGCCTTCAAAATGGTAAAAGCTGGCAATTCTTTGACTGAAAAACAGATCCAGACTTGAGCACTGAATACAGAATAACAACACCACACTCTCATTAGCTTCCAACTGAGCAGTTTAGACTGCAGACACGGTTAGCAGGCATACTAATTACAAAGAGACAACACAATGAGTCTACCTCACTGAATATCCTGAACCGAGAGAAAAGTGCCTTAAGGATGGCAGTGAATTCCTTACAGGGCCCAGCAGTCAAACAGCAACAGACAAAACAAATGGCTTGGTAGAGAAAATAAAAACAGGTAAAAGAGAAGCATAAGGAGTGATTAAGATCCACCTGTTAATTACAGTGCTGAATTGATTTATCTGCTTTAAGGAGGTTGGCTATTAGTATCCCTATTTAATTTTTCTCACAGTATGGGAAAAAAGGAGTAAGCTGGAAGAGTGCAAATTATTGTTTACAAACCACTCCTTTGTTCCTGAGACACAAGCCATCTTTTTAATTCTTTTGCCCACGAAGATTTAAAACACCCCACTCTGGTGTGCGTATGTTCTATCTCCACCTCTCTTACAAACCCTGTAAGGATGAAGAATCACGAGGCCTGTCAGCTGTGCTTCCCCACAGCCTTTGCATTTCTTTGCCTTAGAGCCCATCCAGCACTCTGAGCGCCAGAACAACCTCAAGAGCTTTCAAGATTTCCTCTGGCTTCCAAAGCTTCTGTAGGAAGGAAGATAAATGGATTGAGCACACTGTTGGCCTGTCACGAGCTCACTGTTGAACGCTAAGGCTTCAACTCATCTTAAGGTTTCTGGATACAATCCTAAAGGACACCTGCTAGCACCAACAGCTCTGAACTGGAGCCCACTGTCAGGTCAGCTGTCCTGAGCTCTGGGCTGCATCCTGGGTCTCCCTTCTCCGTATCTGAAGTCTGTGATCCTTCTTAGGGAGCATACATTTCAGTGCTATCAGCAAGTAGTCGCCAATGAGCTTCAACAACAGTCCTTACCTCTTGAAAAAATAAAAGTATTTGATGATAATTTCTGGAGTGTAAAGTCCTCCGTGCCCTTGACAATTCACACACACCATTTGTATTCAGAAAGCCGGGTTTATAAACCTCCTGGAATAACTCACCTTGCGCTGAGTGAAGTCACTGAGAAGTGTGAGGGATTGACCTCCTGCTCTTTCCGCATCTTTGAGGCGCTGCCATCACGTGCTGCCCCATCACTCTGCGTCGAAGGCCCTGCCAGGTGACCTTGTTGCCAAGGTAACCTCTTCCCTGACAACACGATTTTCCTGGTAGGAGCTGGGTTATTGTCTCAGATGTTTGTATTTAAATAGAAGACCATCTGCATTTAATGACCTTCTCTTAATAGGGCTTTGCTCTCATTTCATCTCAACACAGAAGTGAGCAGACACCGAAGGAGGTAAAAGGTCACGCGTCCAAAATGAAGTCAGCAGTTTAGCAGGGTTGGATACAGTTCATCGGGAAGAATGTATTAATTCTTTATGCATCAGAGACCTTCACATTGTCAGAGGACTGCTTTGCTAAATGGAAGGGAGCAATAAACTCTTTCCCACGATACGCTCTGCTGTAAACTGATTAAGTGACATGGAACTAATTATAGTGTATAATGCTTCCTGGTTCTCTCAGAGATGGCACATCTAAAGGAGTAACAGTCACTAATTAACAACTGTTTCAGGCTACTAGGTTTAAAAGAATCCAGAGCAATAAAAATTAAGGGTCTACAAACATGCTCTATGCCTATTAGCTTTAAGGTGTCCATAACACCATCTTTCTTTCCTACTCTGCCACCTTCACTCACATCCAACTGCGCTGCAGGAATTACTCTCATACGATTATAATCATCCCAGAAGGTCCAAGAAGTACATTGCTCCTGGTTTAGTGCAGCTCCACAGCCAGTGAAGGGAGACACAACCCCAGGGAAACGCAACAAACTGCCTCCTGAAGGCATCTTTTTCTGTCTGTTAGAAAGACAAGGCTGGAAGACAAACTTTAACAGCAGACTTCAAAGTTTCAGATGCCAAACTTTGGTGGGATCACACTTTAATCATTAGAAAACAAACACACATAGTTCCACCAGGACAGTTTTCACCTGGAGGAAAGAGCACCATGTGAGAACAAAAAGAAAGATAACTGCAGCAATGGAGCGTATTGTTTTCACAGAGCACCAGGCACAGAAAAGGAAATATTTCACTGTTGCAAGAGATTTAGATTGGACAGCAAAGCAAAAGCATTGTGATCTTAATAACCAGGTCAGTAGCCAGGCACACTGTCTAAAGAGACTGAAGCCTCCATAGCCTTTGGGGCATTAGGTGTCCATTAGATATAACTGACC